>CAUYQG010109837.1:0-42627 GCA_963574415.1 Tarsius wallacei | reverse complement strand
CCGGCCACCGCAGCCTCGACCTGCTGGGCTCCGGCGATCCTTCCGCCTCAGCCTTCCAAGTAGCTGGAACTACAGGCGCGCGCTACCACGCCCGGCTAATTTTTTGATCTATTGTAGAGATGAGGTCTCGCTTGCCCAGGCAGGTCTCGAACCCACGGGCTCAGGCAATCCACTCACCTCAGCCTCCCAAAGGCGCGGGATTACAGGCTGAACCACCGAGCCCGGCTCATTCCCAGCATTTCTAAATGCTTTGTTCAAAGTTCAAATATTAAAAAATGTTATGCACCTTGTTTCTTTTATTCATTTTCAGAAGCTACTATGTTAGCTCTGTCATCTTCAGTAGTTTTTGGATGATAGCGTTATGAATAATTTTTGCATGTAATTAATACAGAAACTACCTGCCTAAATGCAAATATCTTTTGAAGAGCTAAGATTTAAATACAGATATTTGACTGACTCTAACCCAATTAATTCTAATTGATGGAACATTTATAGTGAAAAAAGATTTTCAAATGACTTACCAGAATCTTATAATTACAGCCTTCCATTAAGTCATTTACAAATAAAATTTTAAAAGATACTTTATCAGAAATTTTGATATTATTTTTATGAAATATTAAGGCATGACTGCAACATTTTTCTCAAATATTCATTTTATAGATTTTATTATTAAAAATTGGTATCATTTGTCTCTTTCTCAAAGTGGAAGTTAATACCAATAATCTAAGGACAAGTCACAAATAACAAAATTACTATTTATCAACATAGAGACTGAGGTAGCTAAGAAAAAACAAAAGTTTCATATCTTGATGATTCTATTAGTAAAAAATAATAAAGAGATCAAAGTCAGTTTGTATAAATTTTATGTGCGTATTAGTAGATTGAGATCTTTTAAAAATTATACTGCCAGGTTTTCCTTTAAGTCTCAGAGTTTGTGATATAAATGTTAGTTTCCTCATAAGAATTGCTATATAATCGTAATAAAATTATGTACCTGTATGTGCCTAATACGCTTTTTGTGCACATTATAGTGGGGCCAATGATGACAGTTTTACAACCAGTTGTATGCTTATTATTTCCTTTTGCAAAGGTAAGGATATCTGAGGGTTTTTTAAATATTATCTTGCCTGGGATTCTTTACTAGCATTTCTTCGGTAGGGTAAAGTATCATGACATTAACATCAGGTGCATAAGTGGATCATTTTTCTTAAAAAAAAAAAAAAATCTCTCCCAGCATGCAAAAAAATGATTTTTCTGTTCTTGAGGGTACCCTTCATCTAACCTTCTCACTTTAGCAATTTAGGCAACTACAAAAAGTCACTGAGAAAATACTTGTACTCATGAAGAGGTAAAAAAAAAAAAAGTAATAAATCTCATTTTCTGACCAAGAAAAAAATGGATCATTCTGTCACCACTTTCTTTTTATGTTTGAACAAAATGTGTTAATTGCAAAATAGCAGATTCCCTTCAAGAATGTCTATACTGAAAACACTGTGTCCCTAATATTCCTTTAGGACACAGAAAAAATTCATTTGCACTACTGTATTTGACTCAGTCAGAAGAGAGGGCAGAATAGTATGTGCACATGCTTTCTCTCATAGAAATACTAAGGACAGTCAACTAGATTACAAAGATTCTATTATCCTGTTTTAATCAAACTAAGGAAGATAACTGTGGAAAACATTAAGACATCTTAAGGAAATTGCTGATTAGAGCCATTTGAGACTGAAAACCACACATAGTCACAACCTTTTCAACTTTGCAGTCAGAATCACAAAGTGATTTTAGTTCACAACATAATTCAGTAAATAATAAAGCAAATGGCCTGTTCTCTGAGAAGTGAAGCTGACATTACTGAGCTATTGTCAGTAGAACATATTTTGATTAGATGTTCACAGCAGGGATTTGGGGGCCCTCAAGCAAACATTTCTGAGGAGGTTTATTCACACTTTGTTAACTTCAAAACATATGTATTTGCAGCAAACTTCCATGCACTAGAAAGATTACTTGGCCATTTACAGAAGACAGTTAGAAGGGACTTTTCCCTTGCAATAGTTTAACTTATTTCTCATTAACGTTTGCCTTTCTCCATGTAGAGAAGCTATACTTAAACATTCAAGAAACTAAATAATATTCAACAAATATTTCCTCTAAATTCAATGACTGTGGCATAATTATATATGGTGTACCAACACAATTTTATAACTCCTTAGAGACTTCTAATAATAATATTTGAGAAGGTTTGGCAAAATTAATAAGCAGATATTTTAGATATTTTTTACTTTATGTTATTATACAGATGTGGATTTTCATTGCATTGACAATATTTTAGATGTCTTTAAACAGTGGGTATAACTAAGGGTTTGAGTTCTGCTGTGTTCTCTCAGGAATAGTGGGTAAAATAACGAATTTGTGAAGACCCATTACTTTCATTTATACATTATTTATGGGAAAAACAACAAAAAGTTGCTAACTCATATAAAAATTACAATGTATAAAATGAAAACTAAGCAGGTTTTGGTAATAGTCAATATTCTCTTCCATTTCATTACGCCTTTGCAATTAAAAAATGGAAAGAATGGCAAGTTATGATCTCTATCCTTTTTCTGTTAAGTTATGCTTATCAATCAATTATAGATTTAAAATGGCATTTCAGAGTAGAACAAAATCCATAGATTAAAAACTAGCCCAACTCCTTAATTTTATAGTTTATCAAGTTGAGGTAAAAAAAGACAGACAGGTTATGTGCTGATAATACTATGAAAGAATAAATCCATGTATTTTTACTCAGCATTTATTGTGTGTTTGCTTTGCGCCAGGAGCTATGCAGCAGTGGAAAAAAATTTAAACTCTGCTTGTTCCAATGGGCTTTATGTCACGGAAATGACAGGCTTTAATGAAATAATCATGCTAGCACATATATTATCACAAAGTTGGAATAATATGTAGCCATTAAGAACAAAACCATGGCCTTTGCAGCAACTTGGATGCAGTTGGAGAACATCATACTAAGAGAACTATCACAGAAACAAACTACCACATGTTCTCACTCATAAGCAGGCCCTGAACACTAGTCATATTAGCACAAGAGTGAGATCAGCAGCTGCAGGGCACAGGAAGGAAAGGAGGGAGGGAAGGAGGTACGTGGCAACACAAGGGGTACCTGGTCCAATATCAGGGGGAGAGGGGGCCAGCTAGAAGCCCAAACTTCACTTGCATGCAGTGCCTACTTATGGCCAACCCCTCACTTGTACTCCACAACTCTAAAATGAAAATAAAATATTTTTTAAAAATAAAGTGAGATAACTAAAAAGAAATATTAATAAGACAGAAACCCATCTTATGTTTGTAAAAGACACTGCTTGAGAGAAAGTCTGAAGTCTGTATAGGAGTTGATGAGGTGGAAAGGATAGTCGAAGGTGGTTTGAATTCCTGGCAGAGGAAACATGAAAAGGGCTTTGTAGGGAGGGGACATCATGAATTTAAGACATGAACACAGTTAGATCAATAGAAATTAATGTGAAGACAGAGGAAATGGATTGATAAAAATGAAAAGACCAACTGAAATTTATGGGACAATATCAGCAGTTCTATCATACAGGTAGTTGAAGGACCAGAAGGGCGGGAAATAGAGAAATATTTGAAGAAATAATGAGCAAAAACTTCTCACATTTGGCGAAAAACATAAATGTATGTAAAAATTCATAAGAGTCAAGAAGCTTCCCAAACCAAAAAGAGAACACAGACAAAGCCCTGCCTAGTCATATAGTGCAGCTGTAGAAAACTGAAGACAAAAAGATGACCTTCAAAGCAGCTAGAGGATGAAAAACACATTGCATGCAGAAGAATAACAACTTGAATTATTGGGGATTTCTCATCAAAAGTAATCAGGCCTGAAGTCAGTGGAAAATCCTGAAAGGGTTCGTTAGTTTCCTTCCGTTTTTTAAAAATTACTAACTTATTTTGGATTTCCTTTATTATTCTTTTTCTAACTTCTTAAATTGAACATGCCTTCTCATTGATTTCCAGTCCTTCTTGCTCTCTAGAAAGAGAAGCATTCAAAGTGACAAATATCAATTTGGTTGCCTCACAAAAATTTTGACATAATTTTTTGTTATCACTTATCATAAAATGTTTTCTAATTTCATTTTTATTTTTCTTTAATATGTGAGTTATTTGAAAGTGCGCTTTTAAAACTTTTCAATTATATTTTTAAATAGCAATTCACTTTTAAATTGTAATCTGATTAAATTTGGTCAAAATGAAATGTGTCAATCAGAATCTCAGAAATATATTGATAATAAAAAAAGTTTTCCTCTTTGTCCGTGGTTTTCTGATGTTTCACTGCTATGTGTGTAAGTATACTTGCAGATTTATTTACATATCTTGAATTTCCTGAATTTTCGGATTCATTTCTTTCAAAGATTCTCAGCATTCTAAAAATACATAGATTTGAAAGGTTCCTCTTCTTTACCTTCTAGGCTGTACCTAGGAAACTCTACATGTATTTTTTACCTTCTCATGCTCTTCTCTATGCAACCTAACATCTGTTTAGTATTTTCTATACTTTGTTAATCTAGCTAGTCTAAAGAAATTTCCTAAATTTTTCCTTCAGTTCACAAATTCTCTATCAAACTGTGCTAAAAGTACCCACTGATAGAGAATGCCATGTGGAAATTGGAGTTATGCTACCATGTCCACGGAATGCCAAACATTGCCAAGAAACCCCCAGAAACCAGCTGAAAGGCTTGGAACAGATTACCCCTCACAACTCTCAGAAGGAATCAACCCTGCCAATACCTTAATTTTGCACTTTCAGCCTTCAGAACTGTGAGACAATGCATTTCTTTTATTTGAAGCCACTCCATTTTTGGTGTTTTGTTATGATAGCCCTAGGAAACTAGTACAGGTTTTAATGGTTTATTTTTAGAAGTATATTGTTATTTTTTAAATTCTCCATATATTTTTTATAAATGTCTCATTTATTTCTTGTATTTTGATTCTATATTTTTAAAAGCATATGAAACATATTCACCATATATTCTGTACAAAATAATCCTAATATTTTAAATTCTTGGGAGTCCAATTCTACTCTCTGCAACTTCTGCTAACGCTTGGTTATGGGTGTTTTACAATGTATAATTTTGTATCACAAACTCAAGCTCAGTTGTGATCTTCCTGTTGGAATTCTGGGAGCGTGTGTTGAGAGTTTAAAGTTTGGAGAGGTTCTCATCACCAGAGATAATTTGCAACAGCTTCTGCCAGGCACCCTCAAGTGAAACCACCCTTGATTTACTAATCTTAATTTCTTAGATTTGAATCTCTAAGATCACACTGCTGTTGTGTTGCAACACCAAATCAACATAGGTAGGAGATCCATGGCTATAAATTTTCATGAGAATTTTTCTTCCCTTTTCAGAGCCAAGCCTGAGACAAAGAAGTTTACTTGTTATATTTTAGTCCACCCTTCACTGAGAGTGAAATTGCTTTATGGCTTCAGCTTTATGAAGGAGGTTCTCAGTTCCAACTTCCTACCTTATGTGGTACCAGGGCCATATCTGCTGGCCTGTAGACAGATATTAAAGTGCTAGCCTCCAGCCTAATTAGTATTTTAAGTAGATGAAATATGGCTGAAATGGATGGTAGATTCAAATAAAAAAAGCAGCAAGAATGATCAGAAAGAGTTTGAAAGGTAAAATACTGAGCAGTTTTATCTGTATACACACACACACACACACACACGCGCGCAAACACATACACACAGAGTGCAACTCAAAGAAAGGACTCTCAATTTATTTATCCCTGTATCAATAGCATTAAATGCAGTTTTTACTACATTTGATCCCAGTCAAACCATATAAAACTTGCATATAACACCAGAAGATGAATTCTTCAATATTCTTTAAGCCTGAAAGCTATAACTTTCATGGCACAAGTGTAGAAACCAGAGGCAAAGCTCATTGTTGAAATTGGAGAAGACTTGAATATTCTGGAATGGTCTTTATTATGGCATAGGGTAAAAAAAAATAGTGACATCGGTGAATTCAAAGAGGTGGGAAGAAGGTTTCCTATCATGAGAAGTACTAAACTTTTATAGAATTGCGCATTAAAATACTGTTTCACATCAAACTGCGCCATTCAGAGGCAGAGAAGGAGGCCTCCTGGAAATACAATGTAAATAATGACTGCAGTCAAGTAACTCCAGCCTAGTCTTAGAACTAGATACCAACAATAAAGGCAGCAGCATCTTAAATTAAGTAGTATATATTTACAATTCCTTTTATTGGATTTCAACTATTTTCTTCAGTTTTCATGTTAGTAACTGTTATTTTTTTTTCCAGCCCCTGGCACCCTCTACAGAGTGTCACCACAGCAATAAGCCAAGTAAGAGGTGACCGGGAAATAAAGGTGTTACTTTTCACCAGAGAAGAAAAAACACTGCTGTGAGAAAGAGTTCATTAGAAAACTCATTTTGAGTCACTGCTTTCACCATTTCACAAATTGGGCCACAAGTCCTGTTGATTTGACAGCAGTTCATTGGCTTTCTTCTATAACCAGAACGTCCTGAAAAAGAAACCAAACAAAATGTGTATCATCAAGAGATGGGGTTGACCCAGTGCTGGTACCACTCCATGATATAATTCTCACTATTTTAGAAGAATTTTTAAAAAGCAAAAGTAAAGTGAATTTTAAGTTAAACTTATTCAATTTTAAAAGTCTTGACTCTACAATTAAATCCTTCTTAGTTTGCTGTTGCTGTCATTGTTGGATTAATTCATCTGTTATTGTATAAAATGTTGGTATAACTGATGAAAGTTAGTTTTTTAATGCTCTTATAGTACTATAGGGCAAAACAAACATTTGGAAAATTTTCTTTGGTCTCACATTCATGTATTTAAAATCTGCTAATCTGTGAAATGAAAAATTCCAAGGAACCACCCTAAGAAAGTAACATGTTAATGTATTAGATACAATGGCTCTTACTCCATGCAGGTCATGCACTTAGGCCAACACACTGTGGTACCAATAGGGCTGATGTCCTATATGAGAAGATAAAGAAGACAGGAGAGGGAGAGAAATTATATTATGTTGACTTTTAACATTATCATTTCCAAAACATACCTATTTTTACTTAAAAATTACTTCTATAGCATTTAGTATGTACCAAGCATTTTTATAAGGGTTTTTCAAAGATAAGCTCATTTAAAATTTTTCCAGAAAAACCCCACAAAGTAGACACTGTCTTCAGTATATATAGATAAACACACTGAGACACAGAGATGTTAAGTAACTTGCCAAAAGTCACACAGCCAACATGTGACAGAGCTGGAAATCAAACCTAGTCTGTTGCCTACCTTTAGAGTTCATGTTCTTAACCACTGCACTTGAGATCACCAGGAATTAATGATAGGAGTTATATATCCCAATAGTCAGAAAAGCAACATAATCATGTCTAAGGATTGCACAGAGTTAGTTATATAAAGTACATCAAATAAAGCCTAATTAATTGATACTTTTCCTCAGCATTCTGTTGTAATTAGACATAAAATATTGTTTCTTTCATGGTTTCTTTCATGGTTTTATCTCTAGGCCCACCTGAATAAATATTTGGTCATATCCAACACATTTCTGAGTTTAACAAATTTCATACAATAATTCTCCAAGAGGCCCTTGGAATTTTTGAAATTCTACCAAGACCAAGATTACGTTTCTTAAATACTTAAATGTTTTTTCAACCTATAAATATACCAGTTTCATTGATGAAAAATACTTAATGTCATGAGAAAACCAATGTACTATTACTTATGTTCAAGTCAAGAAACAAACTACCTCTACTTTCTTGGCTTGCATATATTCCACATAAAAAATGTTCTTATTACCTAGATTTATGTAAACATATTTTATTATCAATAAATATATTTACTTATTTTACTTTTTTTGGAGCATTAAAAAATCATTCTCCAAAAAAAGATACCTGCACATGCATGTTTATTGCAGCACTATTCACAATAGGAAAAAACATGGAACCAAACGTGCTGCCCATCGAAACGGGACTGGATAAAAAAAAAATTTGATGCATATACATGATAGAATATTATACAGCTATAAATAAGGACAAAATTATGGGCCTTGCAGCAACTTGGATGGATTTAGAGTCCATCATACTTCGTGATCTATCACAGAAACAAAGAATTGAGTACCACATGTTCTCACTCATAAGTGTACCCTGAACATTTATCATACTACTACATGAAAGGGATTGGCAGTAGTGGGAAACTGCCAGGGGAGGGAGGAGGAGCACATAACCCTAATAAGGGTACCTGATCCCAAACCAGGCAAAGTGAGGACCAATGGGAGGCCCAAACTTCACCTGTACGATGGCCACTTATATACCACTTATGTATTGTACCCCACATCATTAAAATAAAATAAAAGTTAAACAAATTCATTAAATTGTATTTGTCCTGAGTCTCATAATCAGTTAGAGATTTAATACCAACAAGTTGATCTCAACTTGCATTAACTTAAAAAATAAAATCAGTCAAAATCTAACTTTTGCTATAATTGTATTACTTCAGTAAATACTTATCACCACTTACTTTGAGTTAGATACCACACAGGGTCCTAGGGATACAAAGATAGTTAAGGTACTATAGCTGCTGTTAAGGTGCTTATACATGAAAGACAAATTTTAACATATCACTTTTAATCCAGGGAAATTATTTGTTAAGTAATATATTACAGTCTATATAATTTACTGTATTATATCTTTTTTAACTTCAATATTTTATCTTAGAGCTAAAAATCTAATTCCTCCTTTTATTGCTTATAAATATTAGCATTAAAAATATTTTAATATTTTTATGAGCTTCCATTTTAGGAACATACCCAGCTGGCTGAGTAATTATATTTGTAAACTTTTCTTACATTGGCTAAAGACGAGAGCACTGTTAAGTGCAGTACCGCTCTTTAGGTAAAAGATATTAATGCTGGAGATGACTAAACTCAGTAAATATCCATACATTTTACAAAATAAAAATAATCTTAGAAAATATAAATATGATACCTCTGTGGCCATGTTTACATTAGTGACAGCTATCCTTAAACCAACTGAATAATGGCTCTTAAAGAGAAAGTGTGACTCTCATTAGGTCGTTATTAGTACACAAGTAAATCACTATTACTATGACATTAAAAGATAGATAGGATAGGGAAACTATATCATGCATATGTAGCTGGTAGGAAAGGAAAATGGTACAGACACACTGGAAAACAGTCTAACAAACCAAACATGCAATTATCTGCACCGTAGTAATTGTCCTCTTGGGCATTTATCCAAGAAAAATGAAAACATGTCTTTATAAAAAAACCTGCACACAATATTTATAATAGCCTTCTGTTTAACAGCCCCAAACTGAAATTGGAACAATCTTCATAAGATTAATGATTATACAAATGATGATACCTACCTACCATAGAATACTACTCAGCAGTAAAAATAAACTACTGAAACACACAACTTGGGTAAATCTTCAGGGAATTATACTGAAGGAAAACGACAAGCCAATCTCAAAAGGTTGCATACTATATGAGTTCATTTTGAAAACAGAAATTTTAGAAATGTAGTGCAGATCAGTGGTTAAGGATGGGAGCCATAGCAGGATGAAGGAACAGGAAAGAGGTGAATGTGGTTGTGAAAGGGCCGATTGACATATCCTCGTGGTATTGGAATTGTTCAGTACCTTCAGTGTGGATACACAAACCCACACACAATGAAATTGGGTAGAGCTTACACTTACACACACATACACACACACACACACACACACATAAAACTAGAGAAATTTAAACAAGATTGGTAGATCGTATCAATATAATTAACCTGACTGTGATATTATAGCATAGCTTTGCAAAAGGTTACCATTGGTGAGAAGTGGACTAAGTGTACAAGGGTTGTCTTAGTAATATTTCTTACCATTGCATATGAATCTATGGTATTTTTAATTAAAAATCAGTTAAAAATAAAGTAGGACTCTCTCTGCCTGTCTGTGGCTCTTTCTGTCCCTGTCTTACACACACACACACACACACACACACACACACACACTATACACACACATCTCTTTCTGCCTGGGAAGCATCATGTTTATCAGAACTAGAGCAGCTCCAGTAAGTGGCCTTGTGGATGACAGCACATATTAAAGATTGTCAACAAAAGAAAATAGAAGGGGTCTTGGTCGCTTATAACCCCAGGACTCCACCACATTATCCCAACACTGCCTAGCTTTGACTTTATTTTAAATGAGAGATAAACACATTTCTTTATTTTAAAAAATGAATTTCATGTGATAAGTGCTGACAAAGCAGTATAATGTATACCTTCTCATTACACCCAACCTGTATTGTGCCGACTCATTAAAAGTGCTGTTTGTTCCAAAAGTGGTTCTCATCAAAACTTAAATATGTACATATTAATACACAGATACAACATCCTATTTCTCCACAATAACATACATGCCACTTCTCCCATGACCTGCTTCTTCAATAAGAGGAAAGTCTGTACTTTTTGACAGTAAGTTCTAAACCCCTAATCTCAAATACTCTCAGTTTGTGATTAGTCCTTGTGGTCTACAATATGTATTCTTTAACTCAATAGCCTCTGAATCAATATTTCTAATATTTCTAACTATAATATTTGTCATATATCACTCCTTTACTCTGAGTTCTCTAATCCTTGGATTTTTATAGTTCTGAATATGCTGCACTGTAAGCTTATGGTAACAAATCATTCCATTTATATGAAAAGATCTATAAAAATGTGTTTTGGTCAAAATCTATCCTGCCTCATGTGTCAGAATAAAGAATAGGTAAAGAAAATAAAATAATTCCCTACCCTGCCTTTAACCAGCTGTGTTCTAGTCTAGTGCCATGGACACAAGCCTCCCTTCAAGCATATTTATATTTTTTTCTGAATTGTTTCATAGATAATATAATAAGCCCTCACACATTCTTCCATTCTCTTTAGACATAAATGTTTCTTCAGAATTCATATTTTTGTACCCATTGTACCAAAAAGAGGTGATAAAAACAAGTAAAAAAAGAAAGACGCGACAATAATGAGTATAAAAACAAAAAGGGAAGACTAGTTAAATTCTTAGTTGTCAGGAACTGGCATATGCCTCACATGTATGGACTCACTTAATCATCACAATAACCATATGAAGTAGGCACCATTCACTCTCCCCACTTCATATGTATTGAGAGAAATTCTGAAGTGTTAACTGGTTTCTATGTGTATCCTGGTCCTTTCTCTAAACCACGTTGTTAGAGCATTCCATCTTCACTGCCCTGGACAAAGGTTGCTATAGGAACATATTTTTTAAAACCACTCAAACCTTGTATTTTAAGTTTTAAAAGTTTACTCAGAGTTTCAGGAGCTTAAGCATTTTAACTTCGGAAACTCAAAGTCTGGAGAACACATCACATAATGTTTATGCCATAAGCAATAAAACTGAAGGGATGTTGATGAAGTAATAAGCAGTTTCCACACTTCCAACAATATAACAATTCTCTCAGGGGAGGAAGAGATGTGAAAGGAAGAAAATGTAACCTACATATTCATGAGTTCTTGAGAAGTAGCTCTGCTCTCTACACCTCTCAGATATCTGAGTATTCTAGGAAGCTAAACCCAGATCATGTTGGGAACTTATGAAATTCTGAATGTAGCAGGGGTGTAGCATGTCTTTCAAAGTTTTCTGTGCCCAAAGTGGCTTCTAAGCAGTAGAAGAGAGATAAATGAATGCCAGTGCATATTAGTATGAGACAGCCTCACATGTTCTGGGTAAGTGGGAGAACTCACCCCATGATATCAAGAAAGACACCATCATACTTACGAGAGCCCCAAATTCCTTATGTTCAAAGCACGTGTATTCCATTACCAACCAACATGAAAGGAGCACATTGTATATGGACATGTGTCTATAAACAGATGCCAGGGCCATCTGTAGATAACCAAGACCTAGTCACCTCCCAATTGCAAAGGCTCTACCCCTGTACGGACCATCTTCAACCTTAAAACCTCAGGCAAAGGGATGCCTCAAATTTACTGAGATTTCCAGGAATTAACTAAAAATAAGTTTCTGCTTTCACTGAGTTTCATTTGCTCTTTTTTGTCTCATTTCTTAAGTGGAAGCTTGATTATTGTTTTGAGACATTCATCTTTTGGAATATAAGCATTTACTGCCATACATTTTCCTCAAGACTTCACTTAAGGCGCATTCTGCAAATTTTTGATATGCTACATTGTTTTCATTCAGCTAAAAAAAAAAACTCTCTCTTTTTTCTTGGGGTTTTGACTTTTATCCATGGGTTATTTGGAAGAATGTTGCTTAATCTTGAAATACCTGCGGAATATTCACATATCTTTCTTTTATAGATTTTTAGTTTAACCACTTTGTGGTCAGAGAAAATTCCTTGTATGTCATAAAGAGTCATTACGTATCACATCCACATAGAATGAATACCCCCACCAGACAATGCTATATGTTTTTGTTTAAGTAGTCATACATCTTTCAAAGGGTTTAAAGAATAACAATTAGTTTATCATTTCTTTTGCTCTTCCTACATTACTGAAGTTTCAAATATTCTTCTAATATTATTTCTCTTCATCCTGAAGAACTTCTTTTAGTATTTATTTTAGAATAGATCTCTTGACAATAAATTCATTGCTTTTCTTCATCTGATAATATCTTTATATCACCTACTTTCTCAAAAAATATTTTCACTGGATATACAATGATTTTCTTTCTTTTCTTTTAAAAAGATTGTATCATTATCTCATGGGCTCTATGGTTTCTGTTAAGAAATTCGTAGTGATTTGAACTATTGCTTGCCTACCTACAATGTGCAATCTGCCCTAGCTCCTTTCAAGTCAAGATGGTTTTCTTCCAGTAGTTTCTACCTGATATGTACAGGAAAAATATTTCTGGTTTAGTGTTTGGGTTTCACCAAGTATCTCCAATTGATCTGTCAACAAATTTGGAAAGCGTTCAGCCATTATCTCCCATTCCCTTTTTTGTCTGCACCAATTTCTTACTTCTCTCTTCTGTCATTCTAGTGGCACAAATGTTAGATGTTTTGATATTGACCCCACAGATCCCTGAACCTACATGTTTTAAACAATTTTTTACTCCGTTTTCCAGATAGGATAATTTCTACTAATCTTTCTTTAAATGCACTGATTTTCATCTGTCATCTCCATTCTACTCTTGAGTTCACCCAGTGAATTTTGATCACTTATATTTTTCAGTTCAAATGTTTTAATTTGAGTTTTTTATAGTTTGTCTTTCTCTGCTGAGAATTTCTATCTTTTCATTCATCCTCTGCACAGAGAAGTATTTGCATCTTCTGCACAGAGCATGATTATAAATAGCTGCTTTTAAATCATTCATAATCTTGGCCAGGCACAGTGGCTCACGCCTGTAATCCCAGCACTTTGGTAGATTGACGCAGGAGGATTGCTTGAGCTCAGGAGTTCAAGACCAGCCTAAGCAACAAAGTGAAGACTTACCTCCACAAAAAAATTTTTTAAAACATTTTGTGAAAATTAGGTGGGCATGGTAGTATACACCTGTAGTTTCAACTACTTAGAGGGCTGAGGCAGAAAGATTGCCTGAATCCAAGGATGTCGAGGCTAAAAGAATTTTGATCATGCCACTGCACTCCAGCCTGGGTGATAGAGTGATATCTCAACTCAAAAAATGAAGAAAGGAAATAAATTATAATTCCAACATCTGGCTTAACTCAAGGTTGAAGTATGATTTTTTCCCTTTTAATAATTTGTTTCACTTTTATTATTATTTATATACCAAATAATTTCAGGTGTATCCTGAACATTTTGAATGCTACATTGTGAAACTCTGAGTCTTGTTAAAAAATCTTCTGGAATTTTGGTGCCATGCAGTATATCCTGTTAGATTCATACCACAAGTTCTGTCTTTTCTCACAATAGTGATCCTAATGTCAGTTCAGTTTTGAAATTTTGCTATGCTCCTTTGGGTCTACCCTGCATATTTGCAGCTCAGGGGTTCATCTGGGACTTAGTGGTTTATATCATATTTCAATTTTTAAAGACTGCCATGGTGCTTTGTGTATGTTCTGCACATTCATAACTTGACAATAAACATAGTGAATACAAGAATTAGGGGATCTTCTTTCTGGAAATTCCCTCCCGCCCTCTGGTTCCTAAAAGATTCCTTTTTTTTTCTGATTCCTCTGGCCTGAAAACCTTGATTCCTCTTAGAGTTTGTGCACTATTGCATAATCCATGAGATTGAGGCCATCATCAGGAAAATACAGTAGTTAAAAAGAAAGAAAGTAGTCATAGGGAACTCACATGCACACTTTTGCCATAGGAGCCCTTTGTTTTAAGTTCCTCTGGCCAAAGACACTTTCCACTCTGGTTTTTAGGTCCTCCCTGCTGGCACTGCCACCATCATATCAGCAGCCTAGTTCTGTGACTGGGGCTTGCCCTCATGATAGGCTATTAGTGAAAACAGGAGAAAAAAAGAAATAGTGATGCCGCACATTTTCTAGGTGGCACGGATGTCTTCACTTGGTCCTCTGAACAGAAAAGTTTTCCTCAGAATGTGTATTGTCTGTTCACTATGCAGGTTCATGACAAAGACTATCCTTAGATTAAATATAGGAGATAAAAGGGGGAAAAGGACAGGAAATTCACTCTCTGTGCTGTGTCCTTGCGTTGACTTCCACCCTCATTCTTCCTAATGTTTGTTTTTCAGAGTTCTCAGGTAGTGGAATCAGTGGAAGAGATATTTCATAGTGAGCTTATATCATCTTGGCAAGCACTTGAAGCCCCACATGGTAGGTTTTTTTTAGAAACAGAATCATGAGCCTCACTCTGACCCAGCATGTCCATTTTAGCAAGATCCCCAGGGGATTGGTAAGCGAGGTAAAGTCTGAGATGTCCTGAGTTAGATAGCAAGAACAGATTCAAAAAAACTCCAGGAATTGTACTAATAGAATCCCTGTAAAGTCCTCCAAGTTTCAAAAACTCAATTCCAATACACAAACAGACACACATACATTTTAAAAATAGAAAGTAATTATAATTCAGTGGGAAGAGGGACTTAAAACAGAAAGTAAATTAAATGGCACATCATGTAGAAATCGTAAATACAATTATAGTACTGACACTTGATTAAGTGTTGGTAAAGTCATAAAATAATTATCAAAACTATGCAGTAATACCGAAAAATGTTAATGGTAATAATTTAAAATGAAGGAGCGGAATTAAAGGTTACATTAAACCATTATTATAGCTCTAATAATATGCTAAGTGCCATATTTTAGAAAATAATCTAACAAGAGAGAGTAGCCAGAATGATAAAGGAAATGGGAATCAAGAGATAAAAGGTTACTTGGAAGGAGACTTCTAAGCAAGTCAGGTATAATGGATTCTGCCTGATTTTTCCATAACACCCACTTTTCCCTCATCTATCAACACGCATCTAGTGGGCTTTCCTTTTTTAAAGATTTCATCAGTGCATATACGTCGATTAAAATACAAACTCCGAACTCAATCAAAACACAAAAGGGATTGAAGTCGTATAAAATGTAAGATTATTTAATGTATACTAAGAACTACAACAGTTAAATATTCCCACCATCAGTAATGGTTCAACCAGTGCATTCCTTTGAAGTGACTTTGGATATTACTGTACTGATTAACTGCGCTGATTTTAAAGTTCAAGTTTTAGAAGGGGTCACATTAGTATTATACTCCATGTATTGACAAAGAATAATGCAAATAGCTAGTGGGTACTTATTCATAGCATCTGCTTTATTAAGTAGAGAGATTTATATAAAGAAATTGACGTATAAATTGTCTATATGAGAATAGAGCCAGTTATTTTTTTAAGTTTTTTTCTCAATGTAGTAGAAAAGCATGCCCCCTCCACTATCTTATTAATTATGAATTTGTAGATATATCTTCCTTTAATAGGTAGCTCAAGGTAAATGTCATCCTACCCCTGTTCAAATTATTGCTAATTCTGAATCACATATTCCAAATTAATGAGACCAAACAAATCACCAAACTAGTTGTTTTGTAATGGTACCTTTTATAGAGGAAAATGAGCTACAATAAACATAGCAAAACTCCCTTCTTGGTCTCAAGTAAACACCAGTGAGCATGTGGCCAGAGACTGCTGAGAGAACAATGGCCCGCATTTGATATTTAAACAAACCTTTGATATTAGATTTTAAAATCTCATCTAATTAGGTCAATTGGGTAGAGCATGGTAGTAATATGACCAGGCGAGGCATTATATCCCCATATGTGCCACTTAGCTTTACCCCATGTCCCTAGATTAAAGCCCTAAACACCCTCCAGCCATCTGGCAACCGCAGTTAGGTCCAGTAAGAACCAATAAGATTATTTCTTATTATCAAACTGCAGCTTTCAACTTCCTGAACTTAAACTCTGAATCTCTTTCTCAACCTTCCAGTTTTCTAATAGCTCCTGAACAATTCAAAAATCTGTAACTATGAGAATAACCACCACAAATGGATTAAAATTAGGAAAATAGAACATAAGAGCCCATTGAATACACCTCAAATAGAGAGAACGGGAGAAAATCAAAATAAACTCAACACTGAAATTAATCTCCATTTTTCTCTAATATCTTAAGAAAAGGACTTGTCTATGACTGTTATTTTCCATATTCTATTCCCCAAATGTTAGGCAGATCTTCTTCAACGTGTATATAACATTATACTAAAATAATTCCTAAAAATAAAATTATTGAATGCTTATTTCTAATAAATGAAAACAAATGCCATATTTTCGGTATATTTTGTTCTATGTATTTTTAAAATATATACTTTAATTATAATTATGTGAATAACTTCTTTTTAAATGTGTATTTCTCTGTCTCTATTCTACTGTTAAAAACCTGAAAAAGTACCTTATATTCTATTTAGGAGAGAAATGGAATATAATGAAATAAATAATGTTTAAAAATAAAAATATTGACGGAGTGCAGTGGCTCAGGTCTGTAATCCTAGCACTTTGTGAGGCCAAGGTGAAAGGATTGCCTGAGCCCAGTGGTTCGAGACCAGCCTGAGCAACTTGGCAAGACCTGTCTCTACAATAAATCAAAACATTAGCCAGGTGTGGTAACGTGTGCCTGTAGTTACAGCTACTTGGAAGGCTGAGGCGGAAGGATCACTTGAGTCCACCAGGTCGAGGCTACAGTGGCTGTGAGTGTGCTACTGCGCTCCAGCCTGGGTAACAGAGTGAGACTCCAACTCAAAAAATAAAATAATAATAATGAAAAAATAAAAATTCTAAGAGAAAAATAAAAGTCATATATATATATTCCTAATGTGTGTGTAGGAATGTGTGTGTGTATGTATACACACACATACACACACACATTCATAACTATGTCAAATGGTCTGCCAGAAATTACATATTTTACTAAATTATAGACCATCACATTATGGCAATACATTAGGTATTAGAAAGAAAGACCAATTTAAATTATTTCCAGCTATATCTTAAATCACAAATAATCTTAGTCAAATATGTTTTTGAAAACAACCTGTTTTAATTACACAAGTGATTTTAGGAATTTTTACATTAAAGGACTATGTATTAGTTATCTTTTACTGTGTAACTAATTACCACAAATTGAGTGGCTTCAAACTTCACAAACATCATCTCACAGCTTTTCTGGGTCACAAGACCAGCACATTTTAACTGGATCCTCAGCTCAGGTTCTCCTAAAACTGAAATCAAGGTGTCAGGAGCTGCATCCTCATTTGAAAGTTCCACTTCCAAGCTCCCTTAGGTTGTTTACAGAATTCATTCCTATGTGGATATAGGACTGAGGTTCCCATTGTTTTGCTAGCTGATGGCCAAGTATGCTCTCAGTTTCAAGCGGGCCCCTTCCATCTCAGCAAGAGAGGACCTCCCTTGCATTAAACACATTTTGGGTTTCAGATCAATTTGACTTCCTCTTTTGTGACTAGTGTCAGGAAAAAACTCCCTGCTTTTAGAAGGCTAATGTGATTAGACCCACTTGCAGTAAACCTTACCATCTAACCCAACCTTTAGTTGTTTATATAGCCACAACTACAAAGACATCCCATTGGAGAAATCCTAAAAACCCAGTGGAGAATTCTAAACACAACACTTATTTCAACACAGACTTTTTCAAAGTAAAATGAATATTTCAAATATTTCTTAAATTGTGGATGTTTTAGGGTTTATATTCACAAGTCCTGCCTGCACTCAAAGAGGAGGATACAAGAATGGGGGTCATTTGGGAGTCATATCAAGATTCTGTCTACCATAATGCACAAAAGTCGAAGAGCCTTTAGTAGTAGAGACAGGCATGTGGATACTGCTAGACTTTGAATGGGTTCTCCAAAGTTCATATATTGGAAACCTAATCTGCAATGCTACAGTGTTGAGGAGAGAGACCTTTCAGGGATGAGTAGGTAATAAGGGCTTTCTTCTCATGAACGGATTGATGTTATCACGGGAGTGGGTTCCTGATAAAAGGATGAGTCTGGCCCCCTTCCCTTCTTTCTTCTGCACGTGTTCCATTTGAAATATCTATTTTATTCCGAAAAGGTCTGTATTTAATTAAGTATTGCATATGGAATTATCCATTAGGTTTTTTGAAGAATTCCTCCAATGGGAAGCCTTTGTAGCTGTGTATATACAAACAACTAAAGATAAACAAATATTTTACTCAAATTCCCCCAATAAACACACAAAAACCCCTGCTTATTACAAGATTACTCGATCCATATTCATTTTGAGTCCCTTTAAATTTACTCTTTCAGTTTCACAGAATCCTATTTTAAATATCTTACTGAAATTAATAAATTCTGAAATCTGTAGAGTATGATTCCATTATCAGCAACATCAAGCCATTGAATTATACTGACTGGAAGCTTGATAATTTGATTTTAATACCTGTATAATATTTCAAACAATATATGGAGACTAAGGAACTATTTAACTTTTATTCCTTATTCATCTGATATACGTCTTGCAACATTCATAAACCATTGAGAGACATAAAGTTCCTACCCATAAGGCTAGCTAAATCCTAACATCCCTGCTGAAACACTTTTGGTAGCTACCACTTCCTACAGAATGCAGGCTAACATGGTACTAGAGGCTTCCCATAATTTCATCCCTGCCTACTTTTCCAACCTCATCCCCTACTGTATCCTATACTTTGGTTATTTTAGATTGTGCCCTCTCCCCAGAACACGCCTTTGAGGAAATCATCTCTCCGTTGATACAAATGTGAAACCTGTATAACTGTTTGATGAATGTCATGGCTATGTATAGTTAAGGTATCATTTTAATTTTGTGATAGTTAATCACAGAGGTAATGCAGGAGGTAATATTTTAGCCGAACTGTAAGGTTGTAACCACAATGTTTTGTTGTAAAGCAATGTTGACTTATGGATTAAAATAATTATCTCCAAATTGGTATATACATACCCCAGGTAGTGCATGAGATAACCTATGGAGGTGAAGAAGGAAATATTAAAGCTTGTATATATTTTAACCTCGGCCCACTATACTCGCATTTTAAAAATATTTTATATTAAGTATTGCATAATGGTGTATATGTAGTTTACCAAAATGTACATTTTGGTGGAATGTTCAAGATTTTAGCAATTAGGGTAAACTATTTTTAAAATTTGGAGACTAGTGTTTTAAATCAAGGACTTTGGAATCCAACTGAAATGACTTTTACCCAAATATATGTGATTATTAGAAATTCACCCTAATTTAAACCATAACCTTTACCGATGTATAATAAAAAATATTTTAAAAGTACAGAAAATAATAATAAAACTATTGTGAAGATGAAAGGAATATTTTGTTTAAAGTGATTAGCTTAATCATACTACAATGGTAGTGGTAAATGAGAAGTTATGTTATAATGTTCCATCATGTGTTATCAGACTGGGAGGTGATTTTTTATTACTATAGATTATTCCTAACCTACAGTAAGAATTCAATAAATGTCAGACATTGATATAATGTTCTTATTACTTGCTTTACATTCAACACTTGACACTGTCTACAGAAGAAGTATATCCATTAAAGAAGCTCAGGATGAGGAACAAAGTCAGCAGTTTTTTAACCTTAAAGAGTGTCCACCCTTGTATTCTGTTGGGCTACTGTAAATTGGTGCAACTGCTATCAAAAACAGGATGGTAATTCCTCAAAACACTAGAACTCAAACTACCATATGATCCGGCAAACCCACTTCAGGGTATATGTACCAAAAAATTGAAAGTACAGTTTTGAGGAGATATCTACATAGTCATGCTCACAGTAGCACTATTTACAGTAGTAAAGAATTGGAAACAACCCAGGCCATCAACAAATAAGTGGGTAAACAAAATGTGGTACATATATTCAATGGAATATTATTCAGTCTTTATAAGGAAGAATATTCTGTCACATATTATTACACCATAGATAAACCTTAAAGACATTATGTCAAGTGAAATGAGTCAGTATAAAAAGACAAACATTGTATGATTCCACTTATATGAGGTATCTAAAGTAGTCAAATTCATAGAAACAGAAAGTAAAATGGTAGTTTACCAGGAACTGAAAGGAGAGAGAAAGGGGGAATTATTTTATGGACACAGAATTTCAGTTGTGGAAGATGAAAAAACTGAAGATCTGCTGCACAACAATGTGAATATACTTAACTCTGCTTAACCGTATAATTTAAAATGATTAATATGGTAGATTTTATGTTGCATTTTTTATCACAATTAAAATGGATGGATGAATGGACGGATGAACAAATAGACACATGGATGGACAGATAAATAGAAAGATGTAAATAAAATCAAAAGGCTCTTGTGTGATGGTAAGTAAGAAGCTATTGTATAATCCCCCATCGTGTGGTGTCAGACTGGAGAGTGATTTTTATTTATTCAGGTAATACTGAGCACCAATAATGCATTCCACATTATGCCAGGTACTAGAGGTTAAATCCCTTTCTTCAAAACAGTTTTGGGTAAAATTACCAAATTATCAAGCAATAGACATATGGTATGGTGTGGTATGGTGTGGTATCGTGTGGTATGGTGTGGTATGGTATGGTATGGTATGATACAGTAAGAATCTGATGACTTCAATAAATATTAAGTTAGTAGAATTGACAGTACTCTGTTGAGCATCGACTACATGGAGAAATAAAAAGGAAGAAATCAGACCTGCCACACAGTATTTTAGCTTGTATGAGCAAACAAATTGTGCTGCCATCTATACAGAAGGAGAATTTTTTTAAAAATATGTGTCAACTTGGAGGACCTAGGATGGAAAAAACGGAGGGAAGAAAATTTCATTTTTAGATATATTCTGTTAGAGAGTCTTTGGAATAGCTTCATGGAAACACTCAGTAGAAAATCCAAAATACTATTGACCCTTGACCAACTTGGGGGTTAGGTGTGATGATCCCTTATACAGTTGAAAATCTACATGTAACTTTTGACTTCTCCAAAACATTACCTACTAATAGTCTACTGTGGATGGAAAGCCTTATAAATAACAGAAGCAGTCAATTAACACATAAACAGACTATCTATATATATTTTATAAATTCATGACATATCTCCAAACTTTATCTTAACTTTTGAAATGATTTCTAGACTATGCAGTTTGAGTTTTTCAAATTGTCACAAATCTCCAAAAAATTTCCAACATATTTACTGAAAAAAATCCATGTATAAATTGACCCTCACAGTTCAGATGTGTTGTTCAAGGGCCAACTGCATAGATCTGGACTTCGAGAAATACACACTAAGTCACGGGAACACAGACACAAATGAAGACATGGACAGGAGCACAGTTACCCAAGAGAAATATAGAGTGAGACAAGGAATTCAAATATCTCTTAGTAAAATGATTTAATTCCATGGATAAGAAAGTAAACAATCCATGGAATTTGGAAAAACTGGCTTGCCTTAGAATTTTACAGAGCATACACAATATCTACAATGTTTTGGGGGAAAGAATGAAATAAACAACCTGCATGTGGTTAGTTGTCCTTCAGGTATAAGGGCAAAGGATGAATATTCTCAGTTGCATACAAGCCTCAAAGAATAGAGTGTATGAATCCTTCTTTAAAAAAAAAAAAATGATGATCAAGAATCAGAGCTAATCAAATCAAATAATTCAGAGGTAAAGAAAACCAGGTAAAAGAATGTATGATAAACATTTAAATAAGAACAACAAAAAGTGGTAAGAGCCAACATATATATTTTAACATAAATATAAGAAATGTTGACAATAGAAATGTAATTATATAATTAATATGATAAAAGTATAATATATAACAATGATAATATAATAAATACAATATAATAGAAACCAGTGTCTAAGTAACAAGGAGGTGGAAAGAAGTGAAAATATGTTTGTTCCTCATTTACCATTGGAGAAAGTCAACAATACTGTATAAAACTGACATTTGCAGTTGTTAAAATAAACGTAATTCAAACGCAAAGTTTTTCTTAGTATTTTCTTTTAACTTCAGGAATAAATACCTCAGAGAAGAAGCATTCATCTATTAGCAATTCATTGAATTTCAGGTATTTTAACTTCTTTCATTACATTTGGAAATATTATATGTTATTCTTCTTACATAAATTAACGCATCATTTTCATACTACTTTTAGAAAATTATTTCTTTCTGTCCATGTATAACTGTTAATTATTTCTAATCTTTTTTACCATGCCCATGGATAATATTTAATTATTATGTCTAATCTCTTGGTATATATGTTTAGAGAGGCATCTAGAACGTACATAATTAGTTGATGGTGGTTATATTTGGATGGGAGATTTGGTGCGATGTTTTAGCTTTCTTGTCTTTTCACTTGGGTGTTATAAAGAATGACAATGTATTACTTTTACAGGAACAGTCATTTTTTAGTTTCCAAACATGGAATAGGCAGAATAAATATTTGAATATATTTATTCTCTCTGTGTATATACATATATATATATACACATATACATACACACACAACATACATGCAAATAAACCTTGTATTTTATCTCCAGGTTACAATGTGATTTTGAGTTTGTAACATACCTAATAATAATTATATCATGATGCTTTTGTTCTGTTAATATCCAAAGCAACTTCTATTTTTTCAGCATTTCCTATGTGCCAGGCATATGCCACATACTTTTGTGTACACACACACACACACACACACACACACACACACACACACAGACATCTGATCCTGAGATAGGATTGAAACTCTTGGAAGTCCATCTTCCTTTCACCCCCATGAAGTGACTCTAGAGAATGAACCTTTGAGGAATAGAATCTCAGCTAGCTCAGGAAATACATTTGAAGAAGAAAAATACTCGAGTGCTGAATCTTGCCCCCATTCCCCCTTAGCCATTGTGATTACTAATAGGACAAGGGAGAATCACTGGAAATATCAAGAACTGGTATCTTATGAAATAAGTGTAAGATAGTCATAACACAGTAACAGGATCTATTTCCTCTTTATATTCAGAGGAGTTATCTTTACAAGTCCCCTGCCCCTTAATACTCAAGTCGTAGTGGCCTCTTCCAAAGGTCCCCAACTATTCCCTGAAAGCTGACATAGGCACTGTGCTGGAACTTGTCATAGATAATTTATTCCTCACAACTACTAAAGTTAGCTAATAAGCCACATTGCTGAGATTTCATTCTTGATATCTGCTTTACCCCCAAACCCTATGCTACAGAGTGTCCCAAAGCACTTTAACAAAGAGAAAAATGCATTGGCTATCAGCAGATATGCCCACTGTGGAAGTATAAAAGTAAGCAAAAATGTGCTTCTATCTCAGTGACTACTATTATGATTTGTCTCTGTGTCATAGATACAAAGTTTCATAATAAATACTAGCTCTGTAGAGACTTTCTGATCAAGGCCTAATATATGTTATGTGTGTCTCAAGCACGAAGCTAGAGCAGGTGGAAAGGTATACAGACTCCTGATGGGGCAGTATTTATTTTACTGTGATGTAGCATAAAGGATTTATGACCAAAACCATAGTCAAAGAACCAACAAAAACAGTAACTGTTTATGAGCAAGTCCATGAATATTCATTCTAATCACTGTACAGCAATCAATTAGCAGTATGCACAGCAAGAACAATAGAAAATCTGAGTCTACAGATTGCAGAACTGCATAAATCATCATTTGTGAATGACATAACTAAAGATAATGCATTTTTCTTTCTGGATGAAAAACTCATTTTATGATCTGTATTAGAATAAGTATAAGGGAAAAACATAGAGAAAAAGCAAAATTTAGATCTTTGTGTCTGCTCCTACAAATATAGGTCAAGGAAAGTATTACTCACATTGTTTGATTATACAATTTAGACATTCATTACTTTGTTTACTTGAGACTGGAAGACAAAAACATGAGCCTACCAAATTTCCTAATGTTTTATACAATGCAGTGGGCTTTTAAAAATTAAGATTTAATAAATTGAATGGTTATTTTCTAAGTTTACCACTCAACAATATCAAGTGGTATGATATGTTTTGGTAGTTTAAATTGTGTCATGTTTCAACTAAGTGTTGCCAGAAAACAAAATGTTAATCTTAATCGGGATCAAAAGCTTCTTAAAGACAAGGTAAACCAGAGCTATTAAACAAGTAAAATACAATAACCATAGGTAAGGGAATTCAAAACTATCACTGACTAAAAGTTTGTTATAATCAATGCCAGACTTTTGCTATATCTTCTTTGGAACTGTTTTAAGTCATTCATCATTTTATTATTCTAAATTTCTGACACCTTTCATGAAAGAATGTGCAAAAATAATAGTGATAGTAGTGGGGGGGCAGATGGGATAGTCAACAAACTGCATATGCGTGTGCATATGCACGTGCAGTCAGTAACACAAAAGCACAGGTCCCATTCCAGACCTAAAATGGCTGAGTTGCAGGATGTTGTTGCTTGGTGACCAAACAGTATCTCCTCGGCCACAGAGCAATCTCAGCATCCGTGGCAGATATGTTCCCTCAGCTTTAGACATGGCTAGAACAAATAGTAAAGGGCATGTTTATCTTTTCTAATAGTCAACATTTTAATTTTAAGTCAGTTGTTAGTAGCTTGATTTTTATCATCAGTTAAGTTTAGGTTTTAGGATAAAGAGTATTTTTGCAAAGCTACATCTCTTCTTTGGAGGAAAAAAAGAGGTAAAAGCAAGTTTCTTTAACTATGAGACTGAAAGATAGTCCTGTTTCAATTAAGTCTACGTGGGGTGTCTACTCTGTTCTAGTATAACCTCCCAGGTGCCATCCATCTTTCTTTCTTTCATTAAACTAAAGTAGTTAATTAGCCTCAGCCGGTCCTCTCGCCTTTTCTCTTTCCCTTTTTGCAGTAGTAATGACATCTAATTATCAGCAGCAGTGGATTACTACTACATCAGGAGCAAAGTTTCTCTCACTGACAGCAAAGCCAGTCACGAACCCTCAAACCTCAAGTAGCTGAGAAAGATTCTCACTCCGCTTGGAAATACCGTTCAAATACGGCATTTTATTTCGACCAATATATGCCTTTAAATTAAGAGAAAATGTATTCTTTTTGTCTTCTCGTGATGATACTCTTGCCATTACAAAGAAAAATCAACACATTGTTAAGAAAGAAATAATTTGAAATGTGGAAAAACACATGATAAGGGGGATCTTTTATTTATTTTTTACCTCATTGAAATGATGATTGGCTGTCTCTCAGAGAAGGAGGAGCCTATAATTCTATGTCAGAAGCGGTATAAATTTCATAAAGAGCAATAGAAGAGTTTGTAAATTAAAAACCTCTTCAATATTTCAAAGCAGGCTTGAATGAAAGGCAGAGCTCTTAAATACTCTGTGGAAACCATTATCTAAGAATATCACCTGATGAATTACATCTTCTCCCATTAATATATGGAATCTTTACTGAAAAGAGAAACACATGATACTTTGTCATTACTCCTTGAGCTGTCACTTTATGTTAGATGTCTTAGCAGTCATTCTTTAACAACTTTGCATTAATTTTTGACTGAAAATAGGGGTATCTGAGCATATGAATGCTTGTTTGAATAACTGGCATTTATGACTATCTTAGTACCTCTAAAATTATTACAGAAATTATTTTAAATGTTTATTTAATGTTTCAAAAGGATACATATGTTAACACATATAATGGAGTAGCTAGATCTATACAAGTATAAACTCATTAGCAATACACAAATGACACTATCTGACAGTTAAACAGAGGGACCTAAGTTTAACATAAAAGGAAGGAAACACAAACTTCCCAGCTGGCAATGTTTCTTTAACACATATATAATAGTATCAAATAATGCTTTAAGTAGATATGTCTTAAATGATAATTTTCTTCATTCATTTAGCTCAATATTGTCCAAAGGAAATACATTCTTATGTTTTGAACTCGAATTTACTTTGTGTAACAATAAATAATTTTTTTTTTTTTACCTTATGTTCTTAATGTTATTCCCAATACAAGCGAATCGAAGCACTTCATTTCTCTATGACAGATTTCTGGTTCATCCAGATGTAAATAAACATCCATTCTAATTCATGCCAATCTAGTCCTTATTAGTTAGTGAAACCAGACAATAATCTCACCATTGTCTGTAGCAGTGCCACATGTTAAAGGAGAAGCCTACATTTATGAATCCATCTCCTAGAAACCTTCCAACAATCGCACATTTTAAAAATACAAAATAAAAAAACACAGAACTTTCACGTGTTTCCATTTCACCTTTATTTCCATTTCCCAATTTCTATATAAAAATTGTAAGAGAAATACACATCTTTCAAGCAACTATTTCTAATGTAATTAATCCCAGGAAACCATAAACTGATTTCCAAACCTAAGAGTCCTCTAAATAATGCTATATTTAAAAATATAATCTCATCCACTATTTCCAATTTAGCAGAGCTCCATTGGAGACAGAATAGCTTTCAGGACGTCTCCCTTCTAGCATCCTGCAGGAATATCTCAAGGGCAGACCGTTGCCTGTCAGGAAGGGGATAGTTAAAGGAGCAAAAGCTCAAGAAAATCCCGAAGCGAGGCAAAAAAAAAAAAAAAAAAAATACAAAGGATGCCAGACAGCCTCCCCCACCCCTCCTCCAGGCGGGTACCCACCGTGGCATGATGCAGAAAGGTCTTCTGCATCTGAGCTGCAATCCTACTTGTAGCCCACAGTCGGTCCCCATCTTCTCGCGCGGGGAATCGACGCGGCCGCGGCTCCCCAGCCCCGCCGGCTTCTGCGGCGTGAGGCTGAGATGGACTCGCCTGGCTTCGCCAGCGCCTCGCAGCGCCGGGGCCGGAGCTCTGTGGCCGTGAGACTAGAGCCACCCCAGAAAGAGGAACCCACACACACACCGTTCGATCGCGCCCAAACCCATCCCTCTTTGTTGTTCATCTTCTAGCGGCGGCTTTATTTGTGGAAGGGGGGGAGGAGGGAGTGAGGAAGGGGGGCGGGGAGGAGGCATCTCTGGGACCTTATCTACAATCTAAACAGTCGTGGCAACCATCTCTGGAAGCGATCGAGCGCTCGCACTGCCCCGCGTCTCCGGGGCGGCGATCTAACAATAAACACCCCCCCACCACCACCACCCTCCCATAGTGTCCCAGGGAAAAGCCCACATTCACCGCCAGCGCCACATTCAGGCTTTATGCCAATAAGGAGACGCTGTAGACGATCGATCAGAATGGGCTGTGATCAGAGCGTGCGGCTGGGGTTCCAGCCTGGCCTTTTATGCGCGGCGGCGGCGGGACACGCGCCAGGCGCCCAGCGAAGGACATGGGACAATGGCCCAGCCCGAGGACGCCGGACGCCGCCCGACCCGGGGCAGGAAGCTCCAGCAGCCGCCGGTCCCGTACCCGCGGGGCGGGGAGGGCGGCCGGCCCTGGAGGTGTGCTGCCGCTTTAAAATAAAGGACCACAAAGACTCCGCGGTGGGGAAGGCGCGCCTGGCTAAGGCGGTGGGGACGACTTGGGGAGGGGGCTGAGGAAGGTGGGGGGCACACGAGCCAACGGTGGCTCGCGGCTCCCCCTCTTCCCCCACCCCTCCTCCCCCCCTCCGGGCTGCTCCGGCAGACAAATAACAGAGGAAGGCGAGTCACTCACCGTGGTCTTGACAGGCACGTAGAGCACTTGCTTGGCGCCGCCACCTCCCCCGCGGACCTCGTCCGGCTGGCCCAGCTGGAAGCCCTTCGATTTGACCCAGAATTTAAATTTGGCGTTGTCCGTGGAGCTCGACTCGGAGCCATTGAGGAGCTGGACGATCCGCTCGTATTTTTTACGGGTCACCGTCTTGGTCTTGCCTGAGTCCCCGTAAGTCCTGAGGCACCAGTCCTGGAACTGGCGGTACATGTCGCGCTCGCTCTCCATGTCCCCCGCGCCCGGCCGCCGGCCGGATGCTCCCAGCGCACTTCGCACCTGTTCACCCCGGGCTCATGAAAAATGCAGCCCGGGCCACGATGTAGGGACGCGAGGTCCCGGCCGCCGCGGGAGCCTGCCTTGGGTGGGGGTGGGGGGGTGGCGGGAGGGGTAGGAAGAGGGGAGGAGGGTCCGGTTGGGCACCAGTAATCAATGCCCTGTGCTACCAAGTCTGGCTCGTTCGTAATCGCCACGGACGTCTCGGACGCTCTCCCTTAGTGATCGGTCTCTTTAATATTGTGTGACCAGGACCATCCCGACAGCGCCTGGCCCAGAGGAGCTGGGCTTTGAATAATTAAAATCCCATTCCTGGGCTTATTAAAAATCCCAATATCGAATTGGGGTGGTCCCTCGACGCCTCGCCCCTGGGCTGCGTCCGGGGCAGGGCAGGTGGAGCGCGGCGCCGCCTCCCCGCGCGCGCCCCAGAAGCTTCCCAGCCGCTGGCCCCGTGGTCCAGGAGCGAGGGCTGCGCCTCCCCCGAAAGCAGCCGCCGGGCCAAGCGCCTGCGAGCCCCGAAGGACACACGGGTCCCCGGGCTCTCCTTCCTCCTGAGTCCCGCTCCTCGTCGTCCTTTCCCACGATGGGCGTTCGGGGACTAGAAAGAGAGAAAGTTCTTACCTGTCATGTTTTTAAGCCTATCAAATCCTGTTTTACAGGATTCTTTTTTTAAAAAAAATCAAGATTTTTAAAAAATAGGTTAAAATGTCATTTCTTCAGATGCATTTGGAATACATTCCAGCCTTGAATGTAGGTCCTAGGAGCGAAGTCCCGGAAATTAGCAAAGCATCCATGGATATTTGGTCATAGTTCTACAGGATAGACTATAGTGCCCCAAACAGATATCCGTTCCAGGGGGATGTGGGCACACGAAGGCAGGCCGCTGGCGGCGGGGCTCGCGGATAATGACCGGGTCCCCAGACAGGACTCCTCTGGTCTCTGCTGAACTGGGTACAAGACATAGAAGTAAGTTTTATGACGAGACAGACGCTTGAAGCCTTTGCACGAAATTAAAACAGAGAGAGCATCTTCCCCTTGCTAGGTCACAGTTTGCAGTTCACACGGGAGGTTTCAGTTGTCTATTTTGCCCCTGCCACGTCACGGACACCCCCTCCAGTACTCAGAGTAGCCAGACAGGAGTTCTTCTGGACGATTTTTCCAAGCAAATGAAGTCAGCGGTTGCTCCATTCGGGACGTGCATCCGTTTGTTCCAGCGCTGGAGACAGGGGAGTTCCCATCCTCCTGGCGCAGCGGCGGCGGCCGCCCCTCTTTATTCTACTCTCCGCTGAGGCCCGCGCCCGTCCCGGGGAGCGGCTCTGCCAGGAAGGCTGCCCGGTCGGTGCCCGGCGCCCGGGCGGCGTCCGATCCCACCTTCTCCCTCCTCGTCGTCGTGTCCCCGACGAAAGCCCCGCGCGGGGATTCGAGGTGTGTGGTCCCCAGGGCGCTGCGCCCGGTCCCGGCACTAGCAGAACGGTCAGTGGCTCCCGGTCGGCCAGGCTGAGTGCGTGCGCGCGTGCGAGCCAGGGAGCAAGGGGGTGCGGTGCGCAGGGGGTGCGCGGGGGGTGCGCGCGGCTCCGGGGAGGTCTCGCGGCGGCTGGAACCGGGACTGACAGCCCGGGCGGAGCGCAGGCAGCTCCACACACGAAACCTCTCGCCTCTCCCCTCACCCCCACCCCTCCCACTCCCCTCTCCTTCCCCCACCCTCCCCGGTCCCTTACAAGCGCTCTGATTGGCCAATGGGACAAAAGTTTCTGTGGAGACGGCTGGGCGCTGACGTCACGGGCAGAATTGTCCCATTTAGGGATCCCGGGGGCAGTGCGCATGCTGCAGGCTGCAGGTTAGAGGCAGGAGGAGGTAGCAGCGGGCCCGGCGGCAGCCAGGTGGCGGAAAGGAGCACGCAGCATCCAGGTGGGGGGACGACTCCAGCAGGGTTTCCATGGAGATTCCTCTGGGTCTAGCCTAAAAACAGCAGATCAGCTGACACCATTAGCTCAGGACCTAATTACTGCTTATTGGAGCAACAAATGAGGGAGAGGGCCAGCTGGAGAGGAAGAGTTTTTATCCCCCCCATCCCCTCCCCACCCCATCGCTCTTGAGTCCCGGGTGAATTCTCATTAACTTACGAGATTCCTGCAACAACAGCTCCCCTTCTCCAGAGGCCACCCTGACTGCTTTTATTCTTTCTATCTCCTTCTTTTGTATCAAATATATATATGCTAAAATAAATCAGTTTTTCTGAGTGCTTGAGTTTGGTCAATACATATGAGACCACAAAACTCACAGAAGCCACTCTCTAATAAAAGTCACCAGTGAGTTGAATGCAAGGGGGCGGAGAGAGGAAATATCACTTTCAATGTATGGAATTGTGTGTTTATGTTTAGGCCTTTTTTTAAACATTAAAAAAAATCTCGGTATATCAATACATGAATATTTCGAAAAACCCACGGGGCAGAAGAATATTTTGGACCACTCTTCTATGGATGATGTACCCCACAGGAAAAACTCAATGTTAAGTTTCCCTTGTGGTAGCAGAGCTAGATTTAGTTGCATATTGGTCATGTGTTTCCCAGAAGTTTCTAGAAGGATAGTTGGTCGTGGGGTAGTCATTCATTCAAGAATAAGCTGACTCCTAGAGTTTACTTTCTATTTTAGTTATAATTCACTGTTACAGAACTCTTTTTGATAACTCTTTAATCTGAGAAGTCATCCCATCTCCCCTATGCCTCATTCAAGCACTTTCAGCCCCCCAAAAGCCTGCCTTCCTTGACCACTCAAGTTAAAAATTATCTCTTCTCAAAGCTCCCCTGGATAGTATCTTTCAAACATTTTTTCATCTCTATGACTCATAGTAAGGCAGACCCTTTACACTGACATATATCTGTTCTCCAAAAATTTTAGGAAACATGTATTTTATTACATGCAATAAACACTGATATTTGCCTCCTTTCTTCCTTATTTTAAATTTGTTGGTAAAGTATGATCCTAACCTATGAAATTTATTTTATGTGGGTCATGCTAATTATGGTTTGAAAAACATTCTTTTAGATTATAAGAACTGCATTGCTCCTTGTGTTTTATATTTTCATGTGAGTTTCATTGTTCCAATAGAATATTAATTGGAAGATCCTTGAAAGTTTACATCTTCTTGTTTTGCAAGGAACTTTAGCACAGTGAACCATGCATATAGTAAGTGCTTAATAAGTATATACATAGAGAGAGTTAGTAAATTAATGAAGGAAGGATAACAAGAGGAAGGAAAGGAGGGAAGAAGCAGACCAGCATCATTTTAGTTCATCCCTGTTGGCTTTTGCTGGGCGATATTTGGATGAATTTTCTTCCCACTTAAGAAAATTCCAGGGCCTACTACATATATGTTATTCATTATATTTATAACTATATTTGGGGCCCTAATGGATGAAAAGTAGAATGCTGTAGACATAAATAACTCACATAATACAAATAAATATATCATCAGCCTCTATTTGTATTAACAAGATTTGCTATACAACCAAAAAAAAAAAAAAAACTTAGATCACATAAAATGCATTATTTAAGGAATGAGGTAAATGATTACTGTTGAAAGAATATTCACATCAAATAAAGAAATACAGAGTCCTATGATTTTAAGAACCAAGATTCTCAGAGCCCTGTAGATTCCCTTGCCTCCAGTGGAGCTCAAAGTGTGATCTGCTCTGGACTTGTACTCATTATCAGTTATGCTGATTAAACACCTTTTACCATATATGATCCACCTAAGATGGTAGTCCCTGATAAAAATCTAAAATCTACCCTAGCCCCTTACTCTGGACTAATTTCTGTCCTTTTTGCTTTGCTAGGGTTAAGTCTTCCCAGCACCACCTCAAGGGTCATTCTGAGCTGCTTCTTCAGCTATGATTCATGTGAACAGGCTGCCTGGGATTTAACTTGGCATTTCCCCAAAACACTTTCTTCAGAATTGCCTCTCCTCAGAATATATCTCTCCAAAAAGTTCTTCACCCCATATCTGAATGCCAATCCCCAACCTGGGTCCAAAGTCCTGCCTGCCTGGAGGGCAGAAAAAGAAAGGGGGGGGAGAGGGGGGCAAAAGTTGTTATATTAAATTTTTATTTTAATATAAAATAATCTAAGATTTGAGCTATAATCATTTTATGATTTGTTATAAAAGTAATTTTTTTTTCAACTTGGTGAACTTGTATGTGACCTTAAAAATCTGAAAAATCTTGCATTTTAGTATCAATCACAAATATTCATGCAACACTACAGATTCCTCGGAAAAAAAAATGTTACAGAATCTGTAATTCTAAAGTCAGGGATCACAGAAGAAACAGGTTTTCATGCACCCATCCAAATAATTATGATTTTCTTCTGACAAGTACTACCTGAACATCAGTTACTCTGATAAACTCTGGGGTTAAAGGAGTCTGTAAGACAGACATCTATATATGGTCCCCATCTCACAGAATATAAATTCTTCTATAGAACACAAAATTAACCAAAAAATAAATAAATAATTAGATGGTAAGGTAGATGTTAGGGAAAAAAAATGATGCTATAAGAGAAAACAATGATAGGGTAGAGGATTTGGTGAGCTGAGGGAAGGTCTTTCTGAGTAGGAAACATTTATCATGAGACCTGAAGATTTAAGAGTCAACCATGTGGCACCAGGAAAGGGCACTATAGGCAAAACACAAAGGTCCTAAGCAAAGAATTCTTGGAGTATTTGGGGAACTAGAAAGAAGGCTGATGCAACTCAAATTATTGAGTTTAAAAGAGAAAGGTAGAATATGAGTTGTGAGAAGGCTTCGGCAGCCAGATCTCCTGGAGCAGTGCTTGCCAGGATAAGTGTTTGGACTTTATTATTGGTGCAGCAGAAAAGCAATAGAGTATCCAAGGCAGGAGAATTGTATGATATGCATTTTTATAAGTGTCATTGGCCACTTTGAGGAAAAAGGATTGAAAAAAGGCAAGCATGAAAGCAGGAAGATCAGATAGGAATTGTGGTTGTTGTAGTAGCTTAGATGAAATATTATGATGATAGATTAGAGTGGTAATTAACAGAGGGGATAGAGGGAGAGAAGTAATGTATTGAAGATACATGTTAAAGATGAAACAGGTTTATTGACTGCAATGGACTGAATATTTATGACCCACCCCCACACTCCAAATTCATATGTTGAAATCTTAACACCAAAGGTGATGGTATTAGGAAGTGGGGGCTTGGGGAGGTGATTAGGTCATGAAGGCTGAGCTGGTGGTGAGTGGGATCAATGCCATTATAAAGGAGACCCCAAAGAGCTCCTTTGCCCCTTCCACCATGTGAGGGCACAGTGAAAAGACAGCTGTCTATGAAGAGGAGTCTCCCAGACTCCAAATCTGCCAGCATCTTAATCAGCTTCCAGGGCTCTGAGAAGTAAATTTCTGTTGTTTATAAGTCACCCAGTCTATAGTGTTTTGTTATAGCAGCCCGAGTGAACTAATGCACTGAAGGATTACATGCAGCAGATGAGAGAAAGGATTGAGTCAAGAATGACTGCACGATTTCTGGCTTTAGTAGTGAGGCTAGTGAAGCCATTGACTTGAGAAGAAAGTTTGGGGGAGGAACAGATTGGGAGTTGGAGGCTGAGGGAGGAGCAGAAGCAAGTTGGGGTGGAGAGGCAGGAAGAAAGAATTTAATTTCAGAGAAGTTAAATTTGAAATACCAGGAGAGTTGTTCATGTAGAAATTGAATATAGAAGCTTGAACTACGGAGAAAAGTCTGGACTGGAGATATAAATACAGGGAATTTAAAGCCATAGGAATGAATGACATCACCTCTATCCACATTCCCCACAATAAAAGGGAAAGCCTCCATCTTTTGATACTTATTCTGTAAACACTAATACCCTGTGAGTAAAAGAAAATGTCCTGTACGAGCAGCAGAAATTGGTTTCTATTGATATACTACTCATAGAACAAAAAGCCTGAGAAAAATTAGCAAAGCAATTTGGATCAATTCTTGACTAGACCTAAACTGTTAGTGAGTTTCAAGTTTTACTTGGTCTCAAAATCATTTAAAATTTAAAAAGGTAACTGTGGAAGCTTTGGCTAGACCTACTGTGGATCAAATCAGGATCTGGAGGCATGCTCTAAAATAGGAGCTTGAAATTTGGGGATGGTCTGTAAGCAAATATGCCATAGAAGAGATTGACTAGAGACATCTACTGAGTTACATGAGTAAGAGAATTTGAGCTCTTTAGCTAGGTTCAAGATTATGGTTGATGGTACTTGTTACCTTGAAACCTGAGGTTATGAACCCTACTATGCATTTGGGTGTTTAACAACCTTTAATAACACTCCCGAAGAAAAGATAGTTGCAAAGGAAGAAAATGATGGACTTGATCAGAATTTGATTATCATGTAACTCAACTTTTCAGAATGAAACAGAATAAGCACAGTTAAAGCAGAAATATTTTGCTTATGCAGTTATAAAAATTTGGAACTGTATACAAATTGTCACAAATTTGATTTTATTAGTTGACCTCCACTGTATTGACTCTTCTCCAAATTATTTTGAAAAGAGCCTGTCTTGAGTATGCTTTGCTTCAGAAAAAAAAATACCTTTGAGAGAGTTTAAATACTGTTCTGATCTTTATAGCTGTCATTACTAAGACACGGGAAAACATATATTTTTATTTGTGAGCTATGACAGCAGTACCATTTTTCCACTTTCTAACCCGAAAGAAAAGATTAGAAATTTGATGTTTGTTATTTGGCCCCAATTGACTGATATTTATGTTTGGTAAGACTATTATTAAATATTATGCATTAATCAGAATTGAATTTCCATAAATACTTGTGTGCACATTAAGAACAGATTAGATTTGATAGTCTAGTTGACTTGCTGAATTTATCTTTAATTTCTACTTTTAACAGGACCGTATGAGCAAGTCCATGGTACAGCCCGTTCCTGCATTTTGACAGTCACATATGGATTCATTCAACATTCATCCACCCGACATTTTCATCTAGCTGCTATAACTATGATAAAGTCCAAAGTTAACAGTCTGGTGTTCATGTCCCTTGTAACAGAGAAGAAAATACATTTTTTTCTGGCCCCAAATATTGCTTTATTTCCCACTAGCCATATGGCTTATCTTTTCTTCCAAAATATATGTCTTAAAACAGTAATTCACATATTCATCCTCAACTCAGTGGACAGTACTATTATAGAATTTTTAGTTTATTTTTAGAATAGATATTTTGTCACAGAAAATAAAAAGTCTTTGGGGAAGAGGGAGCAATACACCTTTGCCCAAACCCCATTATACTTTCCCATATTTCCAGTTTTTACTCTGATTTCTGTTGAGTGAGCCAATTCCTAGCTTTCCATCACCATCTAGCCCTTCTATCTTATTTATAATACATGATTAATCCTGTTAGGACATTTGTTTAACTTGCAGGATAAAAGTGACAAGAATGGCACACAAAGACTTCTTGGCTAAAACCACAGACTCCAGAAATAGTTTTTACAGGGGAACCATCTGAGCTTAAACATCAGAATCTATAAAATAGTGGTAACAATGCTAATTTTGAAATAAAGCAAGCTTAAGGAATGACTACTCCTAGTTTCCCTGAGATCATACTAATTGGATTAAAGAGCAAAGTAGTTTTAGAGTTCCCTTTCCTTTTCTCTTCTAAAACAAACATCTTCCAAGGCTTTAGCAAAGTCTTTAATTGGGCTTTTGCCTCAAAAAGCAGAGTAAACATTTAGAAGTTCCAAAAAAATTTTAGTTCGTATTGAGTTTTATATTGATTTGTATAAATGAGAGCTAACTTAAAAAATTAGATTTCCATCTTAAATGCAGAACTAACTTATTCATTTATTTATTTTGAGTTGGAGTCTCATTCAGTCACCCAGGCTGGAGTGCGGTGGCACACTCATGGCCACTCCAGCGTCGACCTACTAGGCACCAGCGATCCTTCTACCTCAGCCTTCCAAATAGCCAAAACTACAGGTGCATGCTACCACACTCGGCTAATTTTGATTTATTGTAGAAACGCGGACTCACCAAGTTGCCTGGGCTGGGCTCGAATCCACAGTCTCAGGCGATCTATTTGCCTCAGCCTCCCAAAGCACTGAGATTACAGGCTGAGCCACCAAGCCCAGCCACTTCTTAGGCAACTTAAGTGAAACTGTCTACCTTCCTGATTCTGTTAGCCAGATAAAGCAGAGCCATCAAGGGGATGACACTCTTTAATATATCTTAATGAAATGTTAATTTTGGATTGAACTGATCTTTAAGGCAGTGCTTTACACATTTGTGCATGAGATACAATTTGTCTATCATATTGTACAGCACAATTTATTAACAACCTCACTGAGTACAGTGAAGCTATGGAACCAATTGAACATTGAAGAGTTATTTTAACCACATTAATTTATAACTTGGTGTGATGATGAGAATAAACTCCCACATAGAAGGGGAAGAAGGAATAGCAGCTCGTTGAGGATCAGTGGTTATGAAGACAGGTATGTTTCAGTGAATGTTTAAGAGTGTATGTGTACATGTAGGAAAACAAATACAAGTGAACTTTAAAACAGCAATGTCCTTGAAAACTCAAGATTTCTTTGACTCTAATAAAATTATCTGAGCATAAAATTTTGCTGAAAAATTAAATGTACTAATTCCAAGTAAACTGAAGTAATTTCATGCCTTATTCTTCTTAAAATTGTTTTAAAATATTTATATGATCATTATTTTCTAAAATAGCAGGAAATTATGTGATTTATGAGTATCAGTTAAGAAATATATAGTGCCAGGCTCGGTGGCTCAGCCTGTAATCCCACGCTTTGGGAGGCTGAGGTGAGTGGATTGCCTGAGCCTGTGGGTTCGAGACCTGCCTGGGCAACTTGGCGAGACCTCATCTCTATAATAAATTTTTTAAAAAATTAGCTGGGCATGGTGGTGCACGCCTGTAGTTCCAGTTACTTGGAAGGCTGAGCGGAAGGATCACTGGAGCCCAGCAGGTTGAGGCTGCGGTGGCCGGGAGCGACCACTGCACTCCAGTCTGGGCGACAGAGTGAGACTCCAACTCAAAAAAAAAAAAAAAGAAAGAAATCGTAATGATATTGGCACACTTTCCTATTTATACCACTCAGAGTAGATTCATAGTATTGATTTATACATTTTAAGAATAAAATTGTGGATTTCCGCATCTAATGCAATGACTGGATAGAGACTCTAGAGGTCTGCTAAAAAATAACTCAATGCTGAGCATGCACAGCTTTGATAGCATGACTGGGATCAGAGGATATGGGGAAAGTATCACAACCCCAACCCAAGAAAAGCCATCTGAAAAGTGATCAGTGAGCAGTCAACACACCCAACGGGCTAGATTATCCTATGAGCAAAGTCATTACCAACATTACAGTATGAAGACCAGCAGCACAATGCTGGAGCTTTGTCTGAAAAACCATGTATTAAGCCAGAGATCCTTGAAGGATACGAACGTAGTCCTGAGGTCGGCCTTGCCACCTAGCTTCTGATAAAAGGAAGTTTAAATTCTCTAAAGAGGAAGACATCCATAATTTGTATAATAGGTTTTGTCTCAGATTAAGATCAATCAAGTGTGAGCTTACTATCAGAGATGTTATACTATCATGTATACAAGCCAGCACAAGTAAAAAGAACAAAACTAAAACCCAAGGATTTTTTGTTAAACAGTCAAAACTAATCTATAGTAGTAGAAGTCAGGGTGCTGATTACTTTGGTGGTACTGACTGATAAAGGAAACTAAAAGTGTTTTTTAAATGCTAGTAACATTCTGTTTCCTAATCTGGGGACTACTGACACAAGTTATTTGCTTTGTGAAAATTCATTATTATTATTGGCACATTTTTTCCATGTATAGTCTTGCATGGCATTATGATGTTTTGGTCAATGACAGATCACATATACAACGGTGGTGACATAAGATTATAACGCTGTATTTTTATTGTACTTTTTCTATGTTTAATTATGTTTAGATACACATATACGTACTTATTATTGTGTTACAACTGCCAACAATATTCAGTACAGTAACATGCTATACAGGTTTGTAGCCCAGAAGCAATAGGCTATCCCATACAACCTAGGTATACGGTAGGCTATACCATCTAAGTTCATGTAAGTGCACTCTACAATGTTTGCACAATGACAAGATCACCTAAAGGCACGTTTCTCAGCATGCATTTCTGTCATTAAGTAATGAATGACTGTATATTAATCTTCCATTTAAAAATTACTTTGAAAAAGTAATAAACATGTGAACTCTAAGGTAATTGTTAACAATATTTTTAAAGTACAATTAACATAATGGAAGAGATGGTAAAATGGAATCATAGAAAATGCATATTTAAAACCAGACAAGGGAGAAAAAGAAGCTAAAGATATAACAGCAACAAAAAATTATACAAACATGGGAGATATTAATCCAATGATATCAATCTAATCATTTTAAATGTGAATGGTTTTAACTATACCCATTAATAGACAAAGATTGTCAGAGGGAATAAAGACATAAGATCCAACTCTATGTTATCTACAAGAAACCCATTCTAAATATAAAGATTCATATCAATGAAAAGTCAAGGAATGGGAAAAGTTATTTCATGTTAATATAATCAAAATAAATCTAATTATGTCCATTTCAAACCAGTAGACTTCAAAACAATATATATAGATCAATATACAGGTCAATCTCTCTCTCCACGTGTGCACACACATACACACACACACACACATACACACACAAACGCACAGTTTTTTCCTTTCTCAAAATGTGTATACATTTTGGTACCATCTGTGTGTGTGTGTGTGTGTGTGTGTGTATGCACCTAACATCAGAGCATCAAAAAATGTCAGGCAAATATTGATGGAATTTCAAAGACAAATAAACAAATCCACTATTACAGTTGAGACTTCAACATCCCTCTGCTAGTAATTGATAGATAAAGCAGGCAGAAAATCAATGAGGCTATAGATGATCTGAACAGTAATATCAATCAACTTGATTGAAGTATCATTTTTAGAACACTTCTTCCAATACAGTGGAATGCACATTCTTCTCACGTTTACATGGAACATTTATCAAATTATACCACTTTCTGGGTCAAACAACAAAACTCACAAACCTAAAAGAGTAGAAATTATATGAAGTGTGTTCTCAGATCATATGAAATTAAATTAGAAATCAATAACAGAAAGATAGCTTTAAAAAATCTCCAAAGTTTGGAAATCAAACAAAACACTTACAAATAGCACTTGGGTCAAAGAAGTTTTGAAAGATTTTTTTAAAATATGTCAAACTAAATGAAAATGAAATTCATCTTACTAAACTTTGTGGGATGCAGCAAAAACAGTGTTCAGAGGGAAATGTGTAGCATTAAATGCATACATTAGAAGAGAAGTTCTAAAAGTAGTAACCTAAACTTCCACCTTAGGAAATTAAAAAAGAATATTAAATTAAGCCTAAAGCAAGAAGAAGATAGGAGATAATACAAAATTATAACAGAAATCAAACATTGTAAATAAGATAGCAGTGGAGGAAACAAAATCAAAAGCTGTTCTTTGAAAAGAGCAATAAAGTAAAAAACTTCTAGCCAGACTAAGCAAGAAAAAAGCGAGAAGAAAAAATCATATAATGCAGAATTAAAGAGAGCTCATTATTACTTATCCCACGGACATTAGAAGGATGCTAAGGGAATATTATGAACAATTCTAAGCTCATGCATTTGATAACTTAGTTAAAATGAACCAATTCCTTTAAAGACAAAACTACTAAGACCTACACAAGGAAAAATAAATCAGCTGAACAGATCTATATCTGTTAAATAATTTGAATCAACAATGAATAACCTTTTAAAAGAGAAGGCACAAGACACAGATGGTTTTACTAGTGAATTTTACTAAATTCTACCATATAAGGAAGAAATAATTTCAATTCTCCACAATATTTTTAGAAAATGAAAACAGAGGGAATACTTCCTAACTTATCGTTTGAGGCTATCATCACCTTAATACCAAAACCAGATGAAGACATCTGAAGAAAGAAAAACTACAGACCAATATCTATCATGAATATAGATGTAAATATGTTCAACACAATATTAGCAAATTATATACAACAGTATATATTAAAATACATTATAACTAAGGAAAATTTATTCCAGATATAGAAGGCTAACTCAACATTTGAGAATCAATCATTGTTCTGGGTATGGTGGCTCATGCCTGTAATCACACTACTGGTTACTTGGGAGGTGGAAGTGAGAGGATAGCTTGAAGCCAGGAGTTTGAGACCAGCCTGGGCAACATAGAAAGACCCGCCCTACTCTAAAAATCGTGAAAAAAAAATTAAGAAATTAACTATATGTGGTGATCATGGTCTGTAGGCCCAGCCACTCAGAAGGCTGAAGTGGGAGGATCACTTGGTCCCAGAAGTTCGAGGCTGCAAAGAGCTATGATAACGCCACTGCATTCCAGCCTGGGCAGCAAAGCAAGATGATGAAGATGAGGAAGAAGAAGGAGGAGGAGGAAGAGGAAGAAGAAGGAGAAGAAGAAGAAGGAAGAAGGAGGAGGAGGAGAAGGAGGAGAAAAAGGGGAAGAAGAAAGAAAGAAGGAAAGAAAACAAGAAGGACAATCATTGCTATCCATTAATATAGAGATCTACGAAGAAAAATCAAATGGCTATACTATATCAATTGACAAAGATAAAACATTTGGCAAAATTCAGCACTCATTCTATTCATGATAAAACTCTCATCTAATTAGGAATAGATGGAAGCTTTCTCAGCTTGATTAAAAACAATAACCTACAAACCCCCTAAAGTGAACATCATACTTAATGGTGACACTGGACACTTTCTGAGTAGGGTACAAAGCTAGAATATCCTGTCTCATCACTTCTATCTAATATTGTATTAGAAGTCCTACTTAGTGCAATAAGACAAGAGGACATGATTGTCTATATATAAAATGATATAATCTACAAGCCAAAATTCCTAGAACAAATAAGTGAGAGGGTTGCAGGATTCAAGTTCAAGGTACAAAAGTCAATTACTTTCCTATATACTAGCAAGAAAAATTGGAATTTGAAATTTTAAAATATCATTTACAGAAGCACCAAAATAAAAATGCAAAACTCTGATTAAAGGAAACAAAGAAGATTTGAAAAATAAAATGATATTCTATGTTTATGGAAGAATATTTTAACAATGTCAGCTTTTTACAACTTGATCTATAGATTCTTTGCAATTCCAATCAAAATCCCTACAAACCATTTATAAATATCAATAAGCTGATTCTAAAATATTAAAAAATTAATTTAAAATTACCTGCATAATAAACATTTGTACACCTAACCCTGAATTGTACCCCACATATTTAAAATAAAAAATTAAAATAAATAAATAAAGTTAACTGTATAAAATTTATATGGGAAATTAAACTGGAATAATCAACACAATAAGAAAAAAGTTGAAGACTTACACTATCAGATTTCAAAACTAGTTACAAAACTACAATAATCAAGACAGCATGCTATTGGTGACAGACACATAGATCAATGGAACAGAACAGAGAACCCAGAATTAGACTCAAACAAAATATAACCAATCCATTTTTGCAAAGGTGTAAAGATGATTCAATGGAGAAAAGATGATTCCTTTTCAAGCTATAGTCTTGGAAGAACGGGATGGCCATATACTTAAATATGAACCTAGACACAGACCTAACATGTTATACAAAAAAATGAATGATGGTTCATAGTCTTAAATGTAAAACTATAAAATTCATAGAAGAAAACATAGGAGAAAAATCTATATGACCTTGAGTATGGTGATGAGTTTTTAGACACAACATCAAAAGCACTAATCCATGAAAGAAGAAAAAGATAAGTTAGACTTTAAGATTTTCAAGGAAATGCAAATTAAAACTACACTGAGTTCAGAATTTATTGGTTCAGGAAATGATGGTAATTTTAGGTGCTCCTAGAAAGAAGTGGTTTAATACAGGGAATTAAATGTTTGGAAAGTCTGGAGGACTACAGTTTGGG
>CAUYQG010109836.1:0-76116 GCA_963574415.1 Tarsius wallacei | reverse complement strand
CCCAGGCTGGAGGGCAGTGGCACACTCCCGCTGCAGCCTCGACCTGCTGGTCTCCTGTGATCCTTCCACCTCAGCCTTCCAAGTAGCCGGAACTACACGCGCATGCTACCATACTTGGCTAATTTTTGATTTATTGTAGAGACAAGGTCTCGCCAAGTTGCCCAAGTGGGTCTCTAACCCATGGTGGGTCTCGAACCCAATCCTCTGGCTTCGGCCTCCCAAAGTGCTGGGATTAGGCTACCGCACGCAGCCTAATTCAAAGTTTTTATTTGTGCAACTTGAAGAGAGAATTTTCCAATTACAGAAATGAGGGAACTTTAAAGGAGAAATGGAAATGAGCAGTTTTGTTTTTAGACATGTGAGTTTGATGTGCCTATTAGATATCTAAAATGTTGAACAGGAAGTTGAGTTCATTGGAGCGGTCCAACCTGAGCTGACAGAAGTTATGGCAGACATTGTTGACAGCCGACCACATCCTCTCAGCTCCTACCATTTTCACTTTCCTTTGTCCAACTTCCAGCTGTTAGTACCTGTAACTCAGCTTAAGGATTTTCTCTGGCCATTGAATTGCATACAAGTGTGCCAGGAGGGATATGCCAGAGAATTTAAGAGGAAATGATTAAAGGTGTCAAATTCCATTTCACTGATAAAATAGTGATGTCTACAAACAACTCATGGTATTTGACAACAGAAGAGGGTAGTTAGGGACAGATGCCTAAATGAAGTGGTTTTCCAGATAATTGAAAGAGAAATTTAAATATTACTCCTGGCATTCTTTCTAGGCAGCTTTTTCAAAAGTAGAAAAATTATGTGATCTAATTACTGTTTTAAAAAGCCACTTATTATGTGAAGAATAGATTATATGAATGTAAGTGCAGATGCACAAGAGAGCCATTCTTTTGGTCCACAAAAAATGTGATAATGACTGGATGAAAGTAAACAAATTGGCCGGTGGCTCAGCCTGTTATCCCGTGCTTTGGGAGGCGGAGGTGAGTGGATTGCCTGAGCCCGCGGGTTCGAGACCCGCCTGGGCAACTTGGCGAGACCTCACCTCTACAATAAATCAAAAAATTAGCCGGGGGTGGTAGCGCTCACCTGTAGTTCCAGCTCCTTGGAAGGCTGAGGCCGAAGGATCGCCGGAGCCCAGCAGGTCGAGGCTGCAGTGGCCAGGAGCGGCCACTGCACTCCAGTCTGGGCAACAGAGTGAGACTCCAAGTCAAAAAAAGAAAGTAAACAAATTACTCTAATGAACAAAGCAGAAGGAAAAAGCAGGAAGGTATGTTTCAAAGGTAAAGTCAACCTTGCTTATTTTGATAGGAAAAATAGCTAAACCGAGGAATTGAAGTTAACTTTTAGATTCTTTGCTTGAGCTAATGGACAGATGAAGGGGCCATTTGTTGGAACACAATTTGATGAATTTTTGCAGTTTTCGTCAGTTCTGCTTGTTACTGGCCTTCCTGACCTCTCTTTACCTGTGACACTTTCTTTCACCTCAGAAAAATGTTTAATCCATTTGTACACTGACATTTTCTTTATGGCATTATCTCCATAAACTTAGACTAACATGTCACTGATTTCAACTCCACTCTTACCAAGATTGACAAGAAATTTAATGTTAATTCTTCGCTCTAATTCAAGCTCCAACATTCTCATGACAGCACATAAAAACATGCAACTATGATAATGAATGCCACTCAACAAGACACCGCCACACATCTATGCAAATATAGCTGTGAAACATTTATATAAAAGTTATAAAACCTTACTGAGTTGTTTGTACCGGGCTGCCAATGTAAGTGCATGGTGGCAAGTTTGTAAACTTGATTGCCAGATCTTGTAGATGTAGTCACTACAGAAATTCTTTTAAGAAGTTTCATTTTGTCAGAGATTGATTGGTTTTACTTATTTGGGTTTATTTCTGGATTCTCTATTCTGTTCTATTGGTCTATGTATCTGCTCTTGTACTAGTACCATGCTGTTTTAGTTATACAGCCTTTTAGTATAGTTTGAAGTCAAGTAATGTGATGCTTACAGCTTTGTTCTTTTTGCTTAGGATTGTTTTGGCTATTCTGGCTCTTCTTTGGTTCCATATGAATTTTAGGATTGTTTTTTCTAATTATATGAAAAATGATGAGTTGCAATCTCACTCTATTGCCCAGGCTGGAATGCATGGCACACTCGCAGCCACTGCAGTCTCGACCTGCTGGATACAGGTGATCCTTCTGCTAAGGTTGACAAAAACACACACTGAGTAAAGGACACTCTTTAAAAAAAAAAAGGTGCTAGGAAAACTGGATAGTTACATGCAAAAAAAAAAAAAAAAAGAAAGAAAGAAATTTGATCCCTATCTCTTTCCATCTACAAAAATTAACTGAAGATAGATTAAAGACTTAAATGTCAGATCCGAAACCATAAAAATCCTAGAAGAAAACCTAGAAAAAATTTATGGACATTGGCCTATGCAAGTAATTAATGACTAATACCCTAAAAGCAAATGCAACAAAAACAAAAATAAACAAGTGGGACTTAATTAAACTAAAAAGCTTCTGCACAGCAAAATAAATTATCAACAGAGCAAATAGCTAACCCACAGAATGAGAGAGGATATTTGCAAACAATATATCTGACAATGGACTAATATCCAGAATCTACAAATAACTCAAATAAATCAGCTAGAAAAAAGCAAATAATCCCATTAAAATGTGGGCAAATGACATAAAAAGACATCTCTCAAAAGAAGATATACAAATGGCCAACAAACATATAAAAAACTGCTCAACACCACTCATCATCAGGGAAATAAAAATTAAAGCCACAATGAGATACTACCTACACAAGACAGTCATTATTTAAAAATAAAATAAAATAAAAACAATAGATGCTGGTGCGCATGTGATAAAAAGGGAACACTTATACACTGTTGGTGGGAATGTAAAGTAACACAACCTCTATAGAAAGTGGTATGGAGATTTCTCAAGAAACTAAAAGTGATTTGATCCAGCAAACCCACTACTTGGTATTTACCCAAAGGTATAGAGGTCATTTTATTGGAAAGACACCTACACGCCCAAGTTCATTGCAGCACAATTCACAATTGCAAAGATGTGGAATTAACCTAAATGCCCATCAAATGATCAGTGGACAATGAAAATGTGACATATAATATATACACATGGAATACTATTCAGCTGTCCAAAAGAATGAAATAATGTCTTTTGCACAACTTGGATGAAATTGGAGAACATTTTCCTAACTCAGGAACAGAAACCCCAACACCACATGTTCTCACTAATAAGTGGGAATAAACTAAGGATATGTAAAGACGTAGAGAATGGAATAATGGACATTGGAGATTCGGGGAGAAGGTGAGGGTCAAAAACTCACCTATTGGGTACAATGTGCACCAGTGGGGGTGGTGGGTACACTTAAAGCCTAGACCAGAACTATTTGTACCCCCCCAAAAGCTATTGAAATAAAAAAAATTTTAAAGAAAAAAAGTTTTATTTTGAAGGACTGATAGCTGTAGAGATACTGAATATTAAAGGTTGGTTGTTTACATATGAAAGGAGATGCTAGAGCCTGTAAGTATGCCTGGTGGAAGTTATCCTGAAAAGTAAATACATAAATTGATGGAAAGTATATTAGTTATAAAGTGTACAACCCCACCTTTCATCATTCATACATTTGGAATAATGCAACATACTATCTAGGACATGCTCTTAAAATTCAGATAATGATAGACGTTGCCATCCAATATAAGCTTATACAAGTAATAATTTTTCAAATTATTTAACTCTTACTAAACTTCTAAGAATCTAAGTCTTGTAGAATATGAGTTTTACTTAGAAGAAAGAAAAGAGTGAGCAGTGAAAGAAAGGAAAAGTACACAGAATAGAAAAGAAGAAAATGTAAAAACACGTTATTGATTTTCTTTCCTCATAATGTTTGCATGCCCTTGCACCATGCATTTTGGAGGTCATGACCTTCTCATAAATTTAGAAATGTGACGTCCTTAGTTTGAATCCTAGTATTGCCACATAATTTTTCTGAAATGCATTTTCCATATTGAAGAAAAGAAAGAATATTAGCTCTTGTACACCTACTTTCCAACCAGTGCTTTGCGATAATTACATAAAATATGGTATTATCAACAGTATAAGAAAGATCCAAGATAAAAGAAAGGAACTAAGAGTCTTGGTTCCTTTAGTTTGGTACCACTAAATACTGAACTGTTGTACCTGATTGCTTCTAAGTTAGAAAGTGAAGAAATGGTTGGCTTCATTTTTGAATGTAAATGATTAGTTTAAAGCTGTATTGTTCTTTATCATATTATAATTGATGCTTAATGCAAATGAATAAGTTACTAGTTTGAACTCAAAGATTAGAATTTTAGTTTAAACACCAAATTTCTAATAATATGGCTCTAGGGGAAATTCATTAGAATTATTCAGCAAACACTAAAATGAGTCATGTACCTTCGTTTCTTGAAATGTTTTATACTTCCCAGTATCAGTACAAACACTGAGCTGTACTCATGGAAGAAATCTCATTGTGACAGCTCTTTTAGTTCTTGCGATTTCCTAAATGCCTTTCCTGTTGACATCTGCTTTGGAATTCTAGTATGCCAACTCAGTATTCCCACCCCAAAGCCTTTGCAATGGCTGCTGCATCAGGCTGTGAGTCATAAATATTAGCCCAAGCTGTAGCAAAATTCCTGTAAATGAAGATTAAGGAATATTACTTCGCAATTGGCTGAGCTGAGAAATTCATGTACCTTCTAATGTCATAAATCAACTTACACTGTATAGTCACTGACTATTTAATTAATAGCTTCATGTTCTGCTAGTTGAGAGGGGGTCACTGAGAACAAGATATAAAAGATGCAAAATTTCTACCAACCTCCATATAACTTGTAGGATCAAAATATTGTCACATTCGTGAAAATAATTACCGACACAGCATCAGGCACTTTTCAGAATCTAAGAAAAAAATAGTGATTTCTTGCTCTGCATATAATTCCTGTCTTTTCTTCATAGTCTCTATTATATTGGTTTTTAAGCACACCAATATAATAGAGGCAGAATTCTCTAGCAACAAATAAGCTATATTTATGTGATGTCACTGATTTTCATAATTTTATATTTAAATACATGAATTTTATATTTAAATACATGAATTTTATATTTAAATGCCTTCAAATCCAACAACAGTATTCTCAATCCAGGAAATAAATAATAACCAGAATAATTTAAATGGCAATTTAAAAAAATCATTTAGTGCATTTTAATACTATTAATATGATCTTTCACTAAAATTTTCCAGATCATTTTGCTGAACAGTGAAAAAAAGTTACTGACTACATTTGGAAAATGCCGATAAATATTGCATATACATAGTAAATGAATTAACATAAGAAATGTTATGAGATAGTTATAAAAATTATAAATATCAGCCACATTCTGTCAAAACTGTTTAAAACATTTTAGACTGTCTTCTTAGTCAAGTTGAATTTTTATTTAAAATGTGTTTACCTCCAAAATGGAGTTGTAAATGGTTATTTAAAAATGATCTCTTAGACTCAAAATTGTGTTTTTATGCTTATATATTATTTCTTAGCCATTAAGCCTATCTATTACTTACAGACTGGCACCAGAATTAGCATTTCAAAATTTTTCTAACCAAAGAGGAAGATAGATTGACCTTGCCAAGCTACTTCTGCTCCCAGCGTGTGAATTTCAAAAACTGACCTGGTTAATATCAGGACTGGCAATGACAGTGACATTTTACCTCCAAGTAAGGAGGGTGGAGGGGTTGGGGAGAAAAATGAAAAGTCAAATTAATTTGATTCCATGGAAATGTTTTTGCAATATTAAAATTTAAAATTTGCAATATTAAAATAATTTATTTTCTACAGGTGAACACCAGAAATTGTATAATATTGAAGCTAACACACAGGCTTTACAGTGACATTGCTTGTGTTCTTAATTGAGTATAATCAATTATTAGCTGTATAATCTTGGCTAAGTTAACCCCTCCTGGTCTCTGTTTTCTCATCTGTGAAATGGGGATAGTTGTAGGAACTACCTCTTTAGAGACAAAAAGCTGTCTCTCAATATCAATTTTCCCTCTCTGTCTCTGAAAGTAATGGACCTAATAGTTATCTGAATGTATCATCACTTCTAGGAGGAAAAAAAATATCTATCAGTTTCTTCTTTCCCTAGGTGTGGTCATATCAGTAAGTTATAGCAGAAGAGATGTAGGTAAGAGTGATACAAAAATTTTCAAGAAGCATCCCTAGAGAGTAAAGAGAATACTCTTCATATGCTTCTCAATTCATTCTCTGCTTCCATTGGTTAGGAAGCAAATGCTATGGCTTAGGCTAGGCTCCCACTTTAGACCTTAAAATGCGTTCAGGAATAGAAGTCACATCCTCTAAACCAATGAAATACATGGTACCTTGGTCCTTGACACTATGGAACATCATTCCAGCCCCTGATGTCTGTATCAGAGACAGAGAGTCCAATGGCTTAACTGAAGAAAAGTACATTTCCTATGCTACTTTTTGTCATGAGAAAGCAAGAGGCTCTGCTCCATTTTGACCTCAATCCAGGGCCACGTGGGCTATAAGAAAACTCTCATTGAAGACCAAGTCTGATGGAGCCTTTACCACAGTAAAGCACTGTCATCAGAAGTGAGAGAAGTGGAATACAAGGCAGTATGCATTTGCTTATAAAGGCTGCTTCCCAGAAATAACACATTACTCTTATTCACATATAATTGGTTAAGACAAGTCATGTGGCTTTGTCTCTCGTATAGAGTATAGAGAAGCATACTCCTACTCTGTATGTACCTTGAAGGGGAGGCATCAGAAATATCAAGGGAGAACACTAATGATGACCACAACCTTCTACCATGGAACCTGTGAGGAAAAAAATTCTACTTGTTTCAGCTGTTGTTGCTTTGTTTCCTAGTCCTAACAATTAAATCTAATCTTAACTAAAAATCCTTCAGATAGAGTTGGTAATAAAGATTAAATAGAATGGAATAAATTGTGCCTGATGCATAGCTTGGTACATGATAAGCTAAGCATAGAATAAAATTTAGCCACAAGATCACTATTTTTATGACAGTAGAGCATTGTAGTACTCACAGATGAATGTTTAATCTGTGAGTAGTGAATTCACGTGCCTGTCCCATGTCTTTCATATTCCCCAAATCAAAAATCATTGTTCAAAAATTAACTGCGAGATAAGTAAGCTCTGAAAGTAATATTGGCAGTTTGACTTTTGGAAGGAATATAGCCTTTTACTGGAGTCATCAGTGCTTCTCAGTTGGCATGTCTTGGGAGCCTGTTTCAGAAGAATATGAAGTGCATCTTTCTGTGCCAGGATATAGCACTAGGTCAATTTACAAGTAAAGATGTCTTGCTTAGTGCAGTTCTGTAAATATTCCCACAAAGGGAGAAGTCAACCTATGCAAAATCTCCTCAGAACACACTCACATCCCCATGCAGACACACACAGATTTTCTGATTTAACCCTAAGATCCTAAAATTTAAGAAAAATTACAAATATATACTCATTTGAGAAAACTTGGTACCCAAATGTTAATTTCATACCACAATAAGAGGGGGATCCCCCCCAAAAAATGGGATTATCTTTTGGAGGACAGGCCCCTTTTAGTACATTCAGAATTTGTTTTTCCACATCAAATAGTCAACCAAAGTTTTTATCTGGAAATTTGGAGAAGATTGTGCCATGGTTTGCAGAAGACACATCAGAGTTATGGCAAACAGATAACTGATTCTTCCACCAACTCAGTAGTTTTAGGTCAGAAATGGCATGACTCCCATACCCCACCCTCCCAATTCACTCAATCTCACCCCAAGTGACTTGTTTTTTGTTTGTTTCCACATGAAAAAAGTTCTCAAAGGGAAATGTTTTGCTCATGTGGGAAAAGTGAAACAGAAAACGGCAGAAGCACTAAAAGGCATCAAAACTGATGAGTTCAAAAACTGTTTTGAGCAGTGTAAAAAGCATCATGATGGGAGTATTGCATCAAATGGGAGTACTTTGAAGGTGACTAGTTTAAACATAAAAATAAATATACAATTTTTTATAAATAGATTCTGGGGTGTTTTGAGTCCCCCTTGTATATCTTTCTAGCAGACTCTTGAATCAATATATGTGGAAAGAATCATATTCAGCAATAATGATTCCAAGTTTCCTTGTATTTAGTTCCAGTAGCACCATTATTTTCTCTGTTATAACTTTTAAATTAGCTTTTACTTTTGCAACAAAAAAATAATCAATATAAATACTTTCCTAATGGGCTAGAAGACTCTGTTGTGTCATACATTCTGTTTATAGTGCCCCAAGCTTCATTTTCTGGTACTTTCAAGATTTCCCCCCATATAGCCAAATACAGAGATGCTTCACCTGTCTGAAACACAATTATCCAAAGTAATCCAAAATTATGTCTCTAAAAAAGACATTTAATTATGATACGTCCTTACTTAAAACTCTAAAATAGAATGGCTAAGAAAATAAGCTAGTTTTCCAGTTTTCTTCCTTTGAAAGTCTTTGCATTACTGGTTACTGAAGTTTCTTCAACAATTTGGAGGGTCAATTAGCACTATTATCTTTTTGTCATTTTGAATTAATTTCTCAAATGCAATTTTGTAATGTACAAAATCTAATTCATTGTACACTTTTATTCATACTGAATAGATTTGTTCACTAACAGCAAAAGTGATTTGCTTTAAAAGCAGTTATATAGATAGTGGGAATCTTTAAGTAACTATTGTTCTTTACAATATTCACTCTAAAGTTATTAGCAATTAAATTCCAGTTTATAACCTTTGTGCATGTCCACATAGATTTTCGTTGGCATAGATTAGAAATATCAGGAGACTAAAATTAGAAAAATTGATATAGGACACTGGCTTGTTTATTTTATGGTACTAAAATAGCCAAAAAAAAAAAAGAAAAAAGAAAAGGACCTCCATTTCCCAATAAGATGCAGCAGATCACAGTGAGTTCAACTCTCTTACTGCCACAACTAACTAACAAGCATCAGAAAAATTACAAAAGACAAATCTTAAAAGACACCAGTGATTCCTACAAGTGAGGAGGATTATTAGATTAACTAAAATTTCAGAAAAAGTATAACATTTCAAGATCAGCTGATGATTACCAGCTTTTTTTTCTTTTCATTTCTTTTTTTTTTTTCTGCATGGAATTTGACAGTCCCATGTGTAGGATGATCGTGCTTGTACAAGCTTTTGGATGTCCAAGGCGGATAATCCCTAATGGAGAAAAGAGACACCAATAAATTTTTAAGCAATCATGGGAACTGGAGAGGAATAAATGAAGCTTAAAAGTTCTAAAGTTTCATCACAATTGGGAAAATATTAAAGTATTTTCTGCATTACCCTGCAATAAGACAAGGATAGTTTTATAATTTCTACAGTTGTCAAGAAAGAACAGTGATATAATGTTTAACAGGTTGATTAAATTGAAAAAGGAAAAATATTTTAAAGAATACCTGGTTAATCCAAAAGAAAATAAGAGGAAAGGAGAAAGGTAACTTAAAAGATATGGGTCAAATGCATACTATTAAAAGGTAATGATATAAACAGAAATAAATCAATAATTAAGTTAAAAGTAATTGGACTTAATAGTCTAAGTAAAAGACTACAATAATAAGGATGAGATAAAACATTAAAACATTTAAAAAAAAAAAAACCCTACTATATATTGCTTAAAAGAGACTGAAAATAAAAATTTGGGAAAGATAGATCTTGCAAGTCACCCCACCCCTCCAAAAAAAGCTGGTTTAGCTATACTAATGTCAAGCAAAGTAGATACAAGGCAAAAGATATTGTGGGAGATATCTAAAGACAAAGGATCAGTCCATCAGGAAGCTATCACAATGAACAGACGAATCCACAGTTAGTGCTGAAGACTTTTATACATTTCTCTCAACAAGTGATAAAATAAGCAGAAGAAAAAAACCATCTTAGTAAAGTTTTAGGTGATCTAAACTAGTAAGTTTAACAAATTCGAGCTAATTTATATAATAGAGTGCTATATTCAATGAGAAAACTCAAAATTTCTTTTCAACAGCACATGGAACATTTATCAACAGACTCTATGCTGGGTCATAAAGAAAACCTCAACAAATTCCAGAATATTAAATTATTTCAAGTATGTTTTCTGAACACAATGGTGTAAACAAAAAGATATAGCAAATCTCTGCCTAGAAAAATACCAAGAACTTTAAAATTAAGCAGTATACTTCTAAGTAATTTGTGGGTCAATGAAAAAAATCAAAATAGGAAATATTTTGAACTGAATCATGGTGGTTGTTTGACAGTGGACATAATAAAACAAGTTGAATGCGGCTAAAGTAGTGCTTAGACAAAAATGTATAGCATTAAAAAATAAATGTGCCCATCAAAAGAAACTTAAAAATAGAGAATATTAAACCTAAATGTCAGGACAAAATAAATTTTAAAACAGCAGAAATCAATAGAAATATAAAGCAATGTATAATAGAAAAACTAAGAATGTCAATTTTTAAATTACTTTTCGAAGATTAATAAAATTGATGAAACTCCAGTAAAGTTGATTCAGGAAAAATTTCAAAAGAAAAGAAAACAGGCTACCAATATCGGGAGTACAAAACGGCATCATTAAATATTTCTCAGACACCAAAGAGACATACTTCTTTCTTGGGTTCTGTATAGTTGTGGCATGTGATTATCAAGAGACTGCCAGATAAAAGGTGAATCTCAGAAACAAATTTGGGGCAACATAATTCAGTTGCTCCTTCTCTCATTCAATTATCCTTTTATAACCATTGTTGGAGGATTGGTTTCACAGGTATTTTGTTTATTAGTATGTCTGTTTAAATAAATAATTGCAATATTTCTCTATAGTATGTTAACATATGTTTCTGATGGGTGATTTGGGGGAGTGTACACAAACATCCAAGTCAAAACAATATATACACCAAAAAGCATGTACATTGCTCATAGCAATACCATTTATAATAGCCAATAATAGAAACACCTAAACATTCATCAATAATTGAATGAATAGATACATTTTGGTGTTTACACAACTGAACATTGTACAAAATGAGAAGAATTATTTACAACTACCTTAAACAATGTGAATGAACTTCACAATAGTACATTAAATGAAATAAGTCAGATGTAAATACATTTAAATTGCAAGATACAATTTATATAAAGTACAAAAAAAGTAAGACTAATGTACACTACTAGAAATCAAGGAGGTAGCACAAGGAGCTGTTATGGGAAAAACACAGGACTGTGTAGAAAAATGTCCCTCCACACTGGGAAGGAGCCTGGGAACCAAAGACTGACTCAGGCAAGTCCAGTTTGATGAGTAGATTAGTCTATTAGGAGGTATATACAGAGCACTCCTGGGCTGCAGCAGGGCAGCTCTGGAGATTCACCTCACCACCTCTCCCTAAGCTGCTTTGCTGCTTTTAAACTAATTTGGGGTGGGTTGCCTATTGTGTACTTGCAATGAGACTGTTTTTCTTGTTATATCCCCAGATGCACTCCTGGACATTTTAGTGATGGACCTGTTACTCTACAGAAGCACATAGGAATCTTCTTGAGTGCTGAGGAATTTTTGGTTTGTTTCTTTATCTCATAACTGGATATGTGGGTATATTCATGTGAATAAAATGTGCATTCTTATTACATTTCAATAAAATATTTTTAAAAGCAAAAAGAATTTGTCAGAATTTCAAACATCTGTTTTCTTCTTTTATTTCTTGTTTTATTTATTTGTTTGTTTGTTTGTTTAGGCAGAGTCTCACTCTGTCACACAGGTTGGAGTGCAGCAGCCTGGAACTCCTGGACTCAAGCGATCCTTGTGCCTCAGCATCTTAAGTAGCTGGCCTGCAACACCACAGCCAGCTTTTTTTTTTTCTATTTTCTGTAGAAATGAGGTTTCACTTTGTTGCCCAGGCTGCTTGCAAACTCCTGGCCTTAAGCAATCCTCTTGCTGAGCCACCATGCCCAGCTCAGAATTTCGGACAGCTTTATTGGTGATATTCTATAAACATGTCTCTCTAGTTTGATAATGGCAGATTTCTGTAGATCTCTTTTTCTTCTCTAAATTTCTTTCCTGTATAAAGAATGGCCTGTGGCTGTCAGAAGTATAGTCAACTGATGGAAAGTATCCAATATGTTCTATGGGGAGAAGAGTAAGTTAGAAAGCAGTCAATATGGGTTTAATAAGACAGGTGAAGGGTCAGAAACAAAAAAGAGAAAAGGAAAATAGATCTTAGAAAAACATTAATAGTGGAAGTTTTCACAGACCTCTAGTAAGTTCTCAGCTTTCCATTTTATCACTCACTGTTACAAGTAGACATTATAGCAGCTCTTCTCACTATGTTGATTTCCTTCTGCCTGCTGAAAGTCCCTGATTCTGAAGTCTCATTCTTAACTACATACTACTTGATCTTGTTATTCGCTATGAATTTTCAATTCATCATCATTTCAAACTTGTAAAGGATAAAGCCTGTGATTTTACAAGTAATAATTAAGCTCTTTTGAAGGTGACTCTTGCCTCTTCTAACATTGCAAAATAATAAGAACATATAACTTTATATTTTAGCACTACAGAATTCATTTATTTCCAAAGCCTTAAAGGCCTTAAAGTTCTAAGTTTTTTAGTTTGGTGTCATTATTAGAATATACAAACTGTCACAATGTTAATGTTAAATCAGTTATGTTAATGTAGCAGGGTTGGATAGCCTGAATTTATTTTAAACAAAGTATTTTTCGTTTCTTGTCCTATATGCCTTCCTCATGTATATCATTTATTTTCTATATATCTTCCCATGCTTTGTAGCATATAAAAATATATTTCAGATAAAAGTTTACATTACCTATGACAATTATAGCACTATCTTCTTATAAATTATTGTAATTTAAAAAAATATACAATATGACTTTAACATGTTTAACCTCTGTGCTGCAGTTAACTGTTTTTTATCAGTTGTCAAAAGCACATTAAATTAGCTAATTCAGAAACTGTGAAGGTAATCTCTCAAAAAACTGATACATGATTTTTTTTATATCTCTCTTTTGTATATTTTATCTTTGTCTAGAGAGAGAAGGCCAAAGGTGTAAATAAGTCTTCCAACTTACTTTGGAAAAAAAAAAGAGGTAATCTCTCATCCACCCTCTGTTCCTTCCTAAAATATTTAATACAGTCATCTCTAATAGGATATGAGTATCACAGTCATATTTAGGAGGTAGAGATATAGAAAAATAACTTGGCATGATTCCCACTTTGTCTTAATGTATGTAATGCTTTAAAAATGAAATTAGAATCACAATACTGCCACGAGTGAGATGCGGATGTTGTGAGATTCTTTAACCCACTCCTTTAAATTTGTTAAAAGAACTGGATTTTTTTTTTAGAGTTCTGTGCATGCTTCTCAAAAGCAGTTATCTGTATATTGACCAAAACCACATTAATTTTTTTTTAAGCTTCACTAAACTTTAAACTGGTTTCTTCTTGACTCTAAGTTCTAACTTCTCTTTTCTTAAAGCATTTATTTAGAAACCTTTTAATTATAATTCTTTCTCTACCTGTTTGATATGTAAATTTTTTTTAAAACTTCCTTCCAGTTTTACAACCCAGGAATATCTTTCTCAAGGACCAGGAACCATCCTTTTTGAAATGCAAACATTGAGAAAGATAGGACCTTATCTACCAGTCCCATTCTGTCTGGAAGTCTAAGAACCTAACTTTGGTGAGTGCTTTGCTACAAGTTGTAAGACTACCTCCTGTTACAAAAATGCTAGCCAGTTTACTTTTCCTTTGGGTAAAGTCAGTTGGCAACACAAATGATCTGAGTATTCCCTCTTATCCCAGTGCTTAGGAATTTTCTCATCTTTTATATCAGTGGAGTTGAGTTCAGATTTCCTTCAGGATTACGCTTCTATTATAGTAGACTTGAATAAAATCTTTGCCTCTTTAAATTTATCTAGGGCAATTTTTGTTTTGATGGTATTTCAATCATTTTATTCAATTGTAGTAATACCTGAATAACCACCACCTTGCCAAAGATCTATGGTTGAGGTATTTTATAGCTCTAACTAAAATAAATGAGTATTTTGCATGAAATGTTTTATCAACAGGTGACTGTGACTCTTCATTGGATTATTAAAGAGGTTATCAACATGTAAAATATTAAACAACAAAATGCAACTTAATTTTTTCAAATGTTGATGGTGAAATTCCAACTGACTTTTAACCAACTCTCTTATAAAGGAAGAAAGATAATTGTATTTATTAAGTCCTTTCTTTTGCCAAGAATTATGCATAATGAAAAACTATGAATAAGTTCTGTCATTATCCACATTTTACAGATGAGGAAATTGTGGCATAAGTAGGTTAACTGACTTGCCAAATATCACAAAGCTAATGAAAAATATACTCAAAATCTAACCCAGGTCTGTCTGTCTTCAGTATGAACATGTTTCCATTAGACCATATTTTAGCTTTAGAATCACAGAATCATTAAGAACAAGATTACTTGGTATTATGGTCATGCTAGCAATATTATTCCTATCAACTTATGAGCATGAGATGTCTTTCCATTTGTATGTATCCTCTTCGATTTCTTTCTTCCATGTTTTGCAATTTTCTTTATAGATTTCTTTCACCTTTTTGATTAAATTTATTGCTAGTTTTTTTTACTATTGTAAATGGGATTATAATCTTGATTTCTTCTTCAGCTAGTATGTTGTTTATGTATACAAATCAACATAAATAAATTTTATGTTGATTTTGTATCCTGCAACTTTACTGAGTTTATAAGTTCTAAGTATTTATTAGTAGAGTCACTAGGTTTTCTTATATGCAAAATCATGTCATCTTCAAACAGGGACAATCTTACTTTCTCCTTTCCAATTTGAATGTTCATTATTTCTTTATCTTGCCTGATTGCTCTGGCTAGGACTTCCAGTACTATGCTAAATAAGAATGGTTACAGTGGGCATCCTTGTCATGTTCCAGTTTCTAGAAAAAAAGCTTTTGGCTTTTCCCTGTGGTATAATGGTAGCTATGAGTTTTTCATATGTGACCTCTCTTGTGTGTGTTAAAATTACTGAGATAATCTTATGATCAGTCCTGGAGATGTGGCAGAGAGGGACTAAAAACAGTTAAAATTATTCCTTTTTAAAAATCAACCTGCAAGCTCCAAACCTACTAGACATGGGGGCGTTAGAAAACCAAGCCACTTTCCTGGAAATGCAAGATAGTAATCAATTCACAACCTTACCCCCACATGCTCTCTTTGTGAATTTATCAATTTACAACCCCTACTTGTCATGTATACCCTGGAGACAATTTGTTCTTTGAAAATCCGGTTTTGCTAAATACACCCTTGAAAATTCCAAAGAAAAATGTATAGCCATACAACCTGACCCCCTCCCTTACCTAAACTAAAATATAAAACCCCTCTCCTCTTTCTCCAGGTTGCTCAACCTTGCAGCATTAGCCTGCTGAGTTGCACTGGTGCTAATAAAACACTACTTCCTAAGATAGCTTTGGTGTCACAGTCTCTCTGTTTTCCCACAACATTTCTTGGTGCCTTGGCTGGGAAAGGGAGAGGTCAGAGATGGTGTGTTCCACCTCCTTTGTCACTGGGGTACAACCTCTGGGGCAATGGGAGAGGCAATCTCGCCTGGCATGCAGCAGACTTTTGATCCATAGGAGGGAGGCCCTTCCCAGCATACCAAGACTGGGATCTGGAGAGCACAACAGGGACCCAAAAAGAGGCACAGGAACTGCGTGAGGAGCACCGCCTGATGGAAAGGGTAGGACAAAAGGCTTTGCATAGACCTGCCAGTAGATGGCAGAAGAGAAGCTTGATCGCCTCCTGAAGTCTGCTAGTAGTCTCCACTCTGAAGGAAAGAACTAAAAGACAGTGGAAGGAAACACTGTCTCAAGACAAACCCATTGACTCCTAGGATTAGGGTGGAGGGTGGGAGAATGTGCTGTTTGATTGCGTGTGAATGAGAAGGAGAGCAGAAGGGTTCCAACCTGACCAAAGGGACAAAGCAACTGTTTGAGTCCCAGTCTAAGCTGATGCTGACCTCATACAACTGAGGGCAGCCCCAGCCCCATCATGGGGCTGGTTTGGGTTGGGGGTTTATACCAACCTGCCAATTGCTAAGAGGTGTCTGAAATATCTCCACGAGGAGCACGACTATAGGAGGATGAAACAACTGTTTCCCATACCTCTCAATCCCTAATTTGTGTGGGTCTGCCATCTGGGAGAAAATGGATGGAAACCAAAGTAAGAATTCCCCTCCTGATTGTATGCTTAAGAACTTTGACAGATGTTTCTGTAGAGATTGTAATGGTGTCAAACTGTCTCAGAGAAAGCTCTGTACATTCTGTGAAATAGATTGGCCCTCTTTCAGGGTTGGACAGCCGCCAGAGGGATCCTTAGATAGAAAAACCAGTAGGAGAGTACAGAGAATTATAATAGGAGAGCCAGGTCACCCAGACCAATTCCCTTACATTGACTGTTGGTAGGATGTGGTCCTTGCCCGGCCCTCTTGACTAAAACCTTGCTGGGAAGACAACTGCAAAATTATGGTAGCTCTCAAAACAGCCCAATCCAAATGCCCATCAGAGTCTGATGCGTTAGCTGATAAGCTGGCGCTGGCTGATGAAATGGAAATCCCACCACCTTATTCTCCAGTCTACTCACCATTGCCACCTGCTCCTATGGCACCAGCCACTGTTAGAGGCTCATAATTAGAAGCCACCCCTAAGCCTAGTACATCTCTTAAACAATCAGAGGCCACATGTGAACCACTTGTTCTGACTCCCCACTCCCCTCCCTGAAAGCAGCTGCCAGAATGTATGTCTGACTTCACATCAGGGGAATGTCATGGTGCCTTCCAGATGCCACTGAGGGAGACTAGGGGACCTATTTATTATGATCAGGAAGATCAGATCCAAGGTAGACAATGCACATTTGGGTACCAGCCTTCACCACAACGACCTCCTGAATTGGAAAAATCATATGCCGTCCTTCACAGAAAAGTCCCAGGCTATGATTGACTTAGTACAGTCCATTATCCAGACCCAGAGACCAACCTGGGCGGACTGCTGCCAACTCCTCCTGACACTATTCAATACTAAGGAGTGTGAGAGAATTACATAGGGGGCTATAAAATGGCTAGAGGAACATGACCCGGCTGGAGCACTCAGCACCTAGGCATATGCCCAAAATAAGTTCCCAGAGGAGGACCCCAATGGGACCCCAACAGTAACCAGGGGCTGCAACTGCTTGAACGGTATCAGGAGGTCCTCCTAGGATGTATGAGAGAGGGAATGAGAAGGCCATAAATATGAGCAAGGTCTCTGAGGTGTTCCAGGAAGCTGACGAAAGTCAAAATCAATTCTATGAGAGACTCTGTGAAGCCTTTCGGTTAGACACTCCCTTTGATCCAGAGGCAAAAAAAAATCAGCTTATGGTAAATGCAACTTTTATTGGACAGTCCCAGGGGGGTATCTGACATAAGCTACAAAAACTAGAGGGCTTTGCTAGAATGAATGCTAGCCAGGTGAATGCAGAAGAAAGCATTCTTAAGGTCCAAGCAGGTGAAGAAAGCAGCCTCACAAGGATGAGACCCAGCAGCATATACGGGTTTGGGAAGACAGGGTGTAGAGTGACCGTGACCCAGCTTACAGCTTGCAAGTCTTGAACCATCCAGTTGTCATCCATGCCTGGCTTCTGCACTGGCAACAAAGGCGTATTCCAAGCAGACTGACAAACCCGGAGGATTCCATAATGCAAGAGCCCCTCCAGGGGCTTGTGGATTCCTACTTGTGCTTTGCATGGGCTGAAGTTTGAGGATCCATCGGCCTTGCTTCAGCCACTCACCAGAGGCTGGGTGATCTATGCACGGCAGAAGCTTGAGGACTCAACGGAACCAACACCTTCCTGATAAGCCATTGTTTCACTTTTTCACCCTCTGTATTTGCCAATTGCTAAACCATCTGTCATTTTATTTGCTATAGGTCTGACTTTATTTGCTATAGGACTGACAGAGTCGACCCCTACAAACTGGACATGTTGGGAAAAGGTCTCACTAGCATTTCTGCTTTTTTTAATATTAGAAAGCATGCCCATGTCCCAGTACAAAAAGGCACGGCATAAAAATTGGCAACTGGTTTGAAAACATGTTCTTGGTTCTGGGAGGATTTAAGCACATTATTGGGTCTAAAATCCTATTGTTGGGATCTTGTCTTATCCTCCCTTGCATAGCCCTAATAATTATGAACCCCATCTCTAAGTTTGTGGAAACAGTTGTTGAATGAAAAACTGCAACCTACATAATGTTAATGCTCCAAATTTAAGATGATGCTTTTTAACCCACGAAGGTTTGAGCATCAAAGGGGGAATGTGGCAGAGAGGGGCTAAAAACAGTTAAAATTATTCCTTTTCAAAAATCAACCTGCAAGCTCCAAACCTGCTAGACATGGAATGTGAGAAAACCAAGCCACTTTCCTGGGAATGCAAGATAGTAATCGATTCACAGCCTTATCCCCACATCCTTTCTTTGTGAAGTTATTGGTTTACAATCCTTGCTTGTCATGTATACCCTGGAGACAATTTGTTCTTTGAAAATCTGGTTTTGTTATTTGAAAATTCCAAAGAAAAATGTATAGCCATACAAACCAACTCGCCTGCCTTACCTAAATTAACATATAAAACCCCTCTCTTCTTTCTCCAGTTTGCTCAGCCTTGGAATACTAGCCCGCTGAGTCACGCTGGCACTAATAAAATGCTACTTCCTAAGATAGCCTCAGTGCCACAGTCTCTCTGTTTTCCCACAACAGAGACCACTCACTGTGCTGATGAAGAAAATTTGAAATTGTCCGTAAATATTTATTTGCTCCATTTGGTCTACGGTGCAGTTTAAATTCAAATTTGGGGTGTTGATTTCCTATCTAGATGATAGGTTTTTGCTCTGGCTGAGGACATGAGCACATGGTTGTTTGTCCAGCTTGGTGGAGTGCCTTCCAGTCCTTGGTGCCATTTCTCTGACCCAGGAAGTGGTCACCTAGCTGTTTGGCCAACCTGGAGGCATATCCCCCAGGGGTGGCCTATAAAGTTGTTTCTCAGACCTGAGACATAGGTACAAGGATGTTTGGATAGCCTGGGAGCCTGTCAGTTAGAAGTTGCCTATAGTCCTTTTCTCAGCCTAGGATGCAAGCACATATCCTTGGCTGCCTTTGGGACATGTTTGCTACAGGCAGCCCATGGGGCTGTTTCTTTGGTTCAGAATTTTGATGCATAGTGGCTTGGTTGGCCTCAGCACTGTTTCTCAGGTACAGAACACAGGCACATAGCTGCTCAATCAGACTGGGGGTAATTCTGCCAGAGGATGGCCTGTAAGTCTATTTCTCAGGCCTTGATTGCAAGTGAAGGATCTTTGGGCAGGCCAGGGCACATCATCTGGGATGTAGTATCCATGAGTTGTTTCTCAGACCTTGGACTTGGGCATGTAGTTACTCTGCCAGCCTGGGAGTTTGTCAGCGGCTCGGTAGTTCAGGAATGTCTCCCACTCAGGGGAAGGTATGCACTAGTTTGACTGACTCAATAATAAGTTATTTCTGAGAGTGGCTGCCAGACTGTTCGTCCAGCTGGAAGTGTAGGTGCCGAGGGTTGGTTTCTTTGCTGTGCAGGATCAGAGTTATAGCCAAACCTGGGCACATGCTGCACATGGCTGGGGTTTGGTGTTTAGCCACCCATGTTGGACTTGGTAGAAGGAAGATGGAGTCCCAGTGCTGGAGAGATACAGTGGCTACTGACCCCCAAAGCAAGGCACACTCTAGAGGTGCCTCTGGTCTCAAGATGCTGTCATGCTGAAGCAACTTGGCCCATAGGAGATGAGTAAGGAGTGGAAAGTGCACACCTTATGCTTCTAATTTGAAGCAATTCAGATGCATTAATTACCTGTAGCTCTCCAAACTGGGCTCAGGACTTACAAAATCTGTAGAATTATCCTTTGGTAAGAACTGTAGGTGTTTGTGGTGGCAATGAGGACTGATGGGAATCTTCCACTTACCTTTAACCTGCAAAGGAAAGATCTTCCTGTTTCTGATCCAGTCCAATCTGGACAGGGAAGAGAGAGTTGCGGAGGTCAGGTTTCTCCATGCTCACCTCACCATAGATGCATCTCCATTCCCTTTTCACACTCCAGTACTCTCCCTATGACATTCTGTCAAATCCTAACAATTCATCTGTTGCCTTGGTCCTTTCTTTTGGAGGGATGAGTGCCAAGCATCACTAGTCAGTCATCTTGCTGACATCACTCTGAGTTTTTACATAAATTTGAAAAAATCTACATCTTCACAATATTGAGCATTCCCATGTATGAGTATATACCATGCACCAGACACTGTTCTAAAAACTTTTTCTTTTAATGTACTTAATTTTAAAACAACCATGAGAAAATTACTATTTTCTTTCCATTTTCAGTTGAAAATATGGACTTGTATGTGAACAATACAAAGATGAAGACCATATCTTAACTCTCCAGAAGCTTATAAACTCACGGAAATCAAAACCACATAAGCCAACAATATAAAAAACATATAAATACAATTATAATAAAGAGTATGTACATAGTAAAATGAAAGCAGAATATAATCTTGAGAAAGGTATAAATATGTGACAATGGACAAAGAAAAGGAATTTAAAATCTAGTGAAGATTATAATCACAAATAAGGAAGCAGGAGAAAAATTTATATACTGGGCACTGCAAATACATATTTATTATTGGTGTCTAGAAGAGAAGGAGTTGATGAAAGGGGAAAAAAGAGGGGGCCCAGATGATGAAGAAGCCATAAATAAATTTGAGCAAGGAAATAAGATTTCCATGTCAGTATGACAGTACATGAAAGGATAGATAGGGAGAGGAAGGAAGAACTGTAAAGAAGCACCTGTCATATTTCAAATGAGAGGTCTGAATTCTTGAAGTAAGGATGGTGGTGTTGATGGAAAGGGACAAAGAAATGGACAATTTTAAGAATTTAGAATTAGCAAGACTTGTTTCCAAATAGATGACATGGAGGTGTGTGAAAAAATGATAAAACAACTGCTAGGTTTTAGGTTGGAAAACTTGGTGAGTAATTGTACAATTCACCAAACTATTCCAAATAGCCCTTTCACAATCTCACTTTATTGGCCACTCCTACTCAGCAGCTATAAGCAGATGCAGTTGCTTCCCATCCTATATATTATGTACAGAATATACATATATTCCCATAATGACTTAGTGCCTCCTGAAAGTATGAAGACATCACACATGAATACATTAACAGAATATAGCTAATATATTTATTTTAGAGCAAGAAGGCAGTGAAAGAAAGGGATTACATTTACCTTAGAATTTTGCTTGTTGTATAGTACCCTTCTTGAATATTAGTTATCTGTCAGGGGACGTTTGAATCAATTAAGTCAACACCTGAGAGTAAAACAAATTTATTGAGGACTTATATAAACAGGTAGGCCTGTTGAAGACTAATAAACAGCCAGCCTCATGAGGACATAACTAAGAGTAAAACAAACAAGATTCCACTCTTTATTGAATAACCTAGAGTGCCCTACAATGTCTCATTATATTATATATGTGTAATACACACTTTTAGGATCACAGTAACCTGAAGGTCAAAATAGGACCAGAATTAGAATTATTTCTTCAGTTGTATGTGCTTCTGAACTAGAAGAATCTCAGTTTCCCTGAAATCCCCCCCAAATAGTTTTGGAAGTTTCTAGGAGAGGCCTTTCATCTACTTAGCATATGAGTACAAGTTCCCTTAGATTCTGTCCTGTCATGCTCCTCTTTCACCTCTCCGTGGTCAATCTGATCACTCATCTCTGATGTTATGACCTACGATAGTTAAGATACCACAGCATACCAAAAATGTCATTGCTATTGGAGTTTGTTGTTGTCTGCATTGAGTCTCCTGATATCTGCTATTGAGGATGCTAACTGCCCAGAGAGCACTCTTGCCTGATGCTGTTGAAACCTTTTGTGTTCCATTTTTTCTGAACAGTCAGAAGATGACTAATTTTCAATTACAGCCAAAGCTGTTAGTCCCGATATCACTAATGCTTTTCTTTCAAGCTCTTAAATGCATTTAATTCTTAACACATAAAAGTTCTATTTTACTGCATGTTCCTAGTACTCAAAATTGATTCTAAGAAAGCTGCATGGGAAGACAAACTATAATAATGAATGTTATACCATATTAAGAACCATTTGATCCCTCCAACCTTGACAACTCTTCTTGAAAATAACAAAAATGAATGGACTCTCTTTTCCTCAAGGTTGTTTTGTTCCCAGAACAAAGTTTAATTATTTGTGAATGGAAACTCGTAATAGTTTTTCCCACTGCTGCCCACACATTCCTAATGAGTAAGGTAAACAAAACTGAGGTTACCTTTGAGAATTAAGTTGAATATTTTACATATGAACCAGTAAAATTACCCTATACTATAATCCTCAAAAAATTAGTGTGGACCCAAAAGAACTAGGAAGAGAATATCAAGAAAATATGACTATAAACCCTCTTTCTCTAATTTAGTGTTATAATTTTGTTTGATAATTACGTTTTTGAAGCAGTCATTTACTGCATTGAGACACCATTTTCTTCCATCTTTAAAAATGTTGTAAATTAGAAAAATAATAGTGGCTGTGATATGCATGGTAATGCTGATTACATGATGAAGTTCTCATTTAACAACCAGCATTCCTGGAAAGGGTGAGAAAGTCTAAACGGTGATGCTTTATGGTTTTCAAGTAGTTTTGGCTGATCTTAAGATATAATGTGATATCATTGACTATAGAATTAGAAAAAAGATGCTAACAATAAGCTCTCATGTCATTAGATGGCTCAAGCAAACCACTCATTAAACTTTATGAAGTTTTAACTTTTAACTATGTTTTGGGGAGATGGTTTAACCCATGGACCATCTACACCAATATTAAGACAAGCTATAATAGAAGTATTATATAGATCTCTTAATATTTTACTGTAGAAGGCAGCATTTTCTTGAGAGAATTCCTCACCTTCAACCCTGAGAGTAAAATTTACTGCCCAAATTGTTGCTATGTGACAGCAAATAAATGGCAAACATCTACAGACTATCAGATTGGTGCATAATCCACTAGGATCATATGTCTGAAGGTTTTCCAGGAACTAAAAGGAAAAAGAATATTTCTTGCCTTGGAGCATTCAGGGAAAGAGATGTAAATCTAAAGTAGAGATAGAGGCTCACATCCGTAATCCCAGCCCTTTTGAAGACTGAGGCAAAATGATTGTTTGAACCCAAGAGTTCAAGACCAACATGAGCAACATAGTAAGACCTCATCTCTACAAAAATTTAAAATATTTTTAAATTGCCAGCCATGGTGGTGCACGCCTGTAGCCCCAGTTACTTGGGAGGCTGAGGTGGGAAGATTGCCTGTGCCCAGCAGATGTAGATTGCAGTGAGCCAGGATCCCACCATTACATGGCAGCTTGGATGACAAAGCGAGACCCTGTCTCAAAAAATAAGAATCAAAATAAGTGAAGTGGAGATTACAATTATTAACTGTAAAGTGCTCACTATTTGTAGGACAAAGGCTGCTTTCAGAAGCCCAAATCATTGGGTGAGAAGTAAAAACAGATGACCATGTCATATTCTCTAATATGACTCTCTTGCTCAAAAATCATAGCTCAATTTCAGTTATATATAGCAAGTGAACAAATATACAGAGGTAATGGAAAGATTTAGCTTTAAAAATGGAATCATGTTTTGTCTCCAAAATGTAGGTTGAATGAGTAATCACAGAAGTGGGAAATGGCAGATAAAGCTGTTAACCTTCTCTAACTACATATTGGGCCCAATTTTCTCTCCCATAGGAGACACGAGCCATGGGGGATGTCATTGTCCTTGTGCTTCAAATAGAAGCTAAATAACACTGGGCTTTTTGTGAGTTCAACCCCATTTGACAGATTGACCCGATATAAACTGCTTGGAAAATAGGATTTTCCTTTGATAGGCCGAGGTTTCTTACAAAGTCCTCTAACATACAACTTTTGACAATTCTTTTTCCCTCTTGCTGTCCTAAGTTTAGCTATCTTCTATTGAAATACTCTGGAATATAAATTATTGTTAGACAGATATTAAACAATCTGACAAACTCATTCACGTTAAATATTATTCTTCAACTTGAAATATAAGTATTTTAAGTTTAAAATTTGTATCTTCCCAAGGATGCCTTTAAGAAGGAAGACATCCTAGACACTGTAGTAAGGGGAAGATGTTTTGGAATAGTCATATCTTTTAAGTATCCCTCAAATATCACTTTAAAAACTATTTTAAGCTGGGCTCGGTGGCTCAGCCTGTAATCCCGCGCCTTGGGAGGCTGAGGTGAGTGGATTGCCTGAGCCCGGGGGTTCGAGACCCGCCTGGGCAACTTGGCAAGACCTCATCTCTACAATAAATCAAAAAATTAGCCGGGTGTGGTGGCGCGTGCCTGTACTTCCAGCTACTTGGAAGGCTGAGGTGGAAGGATCGCCGGAGCCCAGCAGGTCGAGGCTGCGGGGCCGGGAGCGGCCACTGCACTCCATTCTGGGCGACAGAGTGAGACTCCAACTCAAAAAAAAAAAAAAAACAAAACTATTTTAATCAAGGCTAGATTCATATAAAGTTATAATACACTATAACTTCCAGCAACATGACTAAATCACCAAAAATACTTTCCTCACAGTGGTGGATTTTTTGTCTTTTCCAACCAGTATGCCACAACTGGTTTATATTTATTTTTCTTCTACAGTTCTCTAGAAAACAAACAAACCAAACACTAATTTCCATTTGTAGTTTTATCATCCCCTAATATATTTTTGTGCTTTAACTACTACATATATACTTAGAAAGCTAGATGTTTTATATATTTAAAGACTCACACATACATATGAAAAATAACAAATGTACACAGAATCCAGCAACCTCCTTTATTGCTCAAAATTGTGACAATACAACTAGCTCCAGGTAATTTATTTCAAGTACTATCTCATATTATATTGATAAGTAGATTGCAACTTACTTTGTACTCTTTTCTGTATATGGGCATTTAGGTTGCATCCAACATCTTGTTATTCTAAACAAAGAACATTCTTATACATGCCTCCTTATACACAAATTGAGAGTTTTTCTAGAGTAAATGCCGGAAAAAGAATTGGTTAGTTAAAGGGGCCCCATATTTCCAAGTTTATTACATTGTGAAAAATTAATTTCAAATAGTTTATAAATGTATTCCTTTATTAGCAGTAATTGTTCTACATTCTCATCAACATTTAGGATTATCAGACTTTGTAATTATTGCCAATCAATAAGACGTATAACAGATTAGTTCATTGTTTTAATTTATACTTCCCTGATTACTAGTGAAGTTGAGCATATTTTTATAATTTTTGGCATTGAGTAACATTCTTACATGACCTGCCTCTTATAGCTGTAGCAAATGTTCTACTGCAGAATTTTTATTGTTTTAACACTTTATTTTTTATTCTTTTTATTTTTAATTAACTTAAAAGAATCATACAAATATATGATATGGAGTAATATTTTATACTCATATATAAAGTGTAACAATCAAATTATGGTAGTTAGCACATCCATCGCTCGAATATTTAATATTTATTTATATTGTGAACATTCTTCTAGCTTTTGAAAAACATACGCTAAATTGCGGTTAATGATATTCACCCTGCAGTGCTATAGAACACTAGAATTCATTCCTCCTATCTAGCTGCAATTTTGTATTCATTAACCAACCTCTCCATATCTTCCATCTTCCCTAACCCTTCCAGTCTCTAATAACCACTATACTACTTTCTATTTCTAGGAACTCAGTTTTTCTTTGTTGTGCTCCCTCATAAAAGGAGAACATTTGGTATGTCTCTTTCTGTGCCTGACTTATTTTATTTAACATAATGTCCTCCAGTTCCATTTCTGTTATCATGAATCAAAAGATTTTATCGTTGTTAATGACTGAACAATATTCCCTTGTGTATATGTACCACATCTTTCTTATTCATTCATCTGTTAATGGATATTTAAGTTTATTCCATATCTTGGCTATTGTGAATAGAGCTATAATAAACATGTAGTTCGGATTTCTCTTTCATATACTGATTTCCTTTGCATAAATACCTAGTAGTGGATTGTTGGTTTGCGTGGTAGTTCTAGTTTCGGTTTTTTGAGAAAATTTTATACAATTTTCCATAAATATAATTTCCATTATAGAATAATGGCTGTGCTCATTTACATTTCCAGAAGATATGTACAAAAATATCTATAAAGGATGCAGATATGTCTTTGCATCCTCACCAGTATCTGTAATTTTTGTCTTTTTAATGATAGTCATTCTAACTGGGGTGACATAGTATCTCACTATGGTGTTGATTTGCATTTCCCTGATTATTAGTGATGCTAAACATTTTTTATATACTTATTGGCTTTGCAAGTCTTCATTTGAGAAATGTCTATTCAGATCCTTTGCCGATTTTTAAATCAGATTATTTGCTTTGCTGTTGTTGAAGAATTATTTTAGTTTCATGTACATTGTAGATATTAATCCTTTGTTGGGTGAATAAATTGCAAATACTTTTTCATTTCTAGAAGTGGTCTCTTCACTCTATCGATTGTTTCTTTTGCTGTACAGAAGCTTTTTAAATATAGGCTCATTTGTCTATTTTTTGTTGTTGTTATCTGTGCTTTTGATGTCTTTTCCATAAAATCTAACCTGAATCAAGGTCCTGATGCATTTCACCTGTTTCTTCTAGTAGTATTATAGGTGGAGGTCTTACTGTTAAGTATTTAATTGATTTTAAGTTAATTTTTGTGGATGGTAGAAGACAGAGGTCTAGTTTCATTCTTCTGCATATGGATATCCAGTTTCCCCAACACAGCTTATTTTTAAAAACTGTCATTTTCCCAATGTATATTTTTAACACCTTATCAAAAATTAGTTGTCTGTAAACACATGGGTTAATTTCTAGGCTCCCTATTCTGTTTCATTTGTGTATTTGTCTTTTCTTCTTCTTTGTGTACTTCTTTTCTTCTACTAATTTTGGATTTGGTTTGTTCTTGCTTTATAACTCCTTGAGATACATCTTTAAGTTACTTATTTGAAATCTTTCTAGTCTTTGTATGCAGATATTTATTGCTACAAGTTTGCCTCTTAATACTACTTTTGCTGTGTCCCATAGATTTTGATATGCTTTGTTTCTATTTTCATTTATTTCAAGGAACTTTAAAAATTTAATTCTTAATTTCTTCCTTCATCCATTGGTCATTTCAAAGCATGTTGTTTAATTTTCACATATTTGTATATTTTTCAATGTTCCTCTTGTTATTGATACCCAATTTTGTTTCATTGTGGCCAAATAAGGTATTTGATTTTTTACTGTATCATATATATTGAGTCTTGTTTTGTGACCTAACATGTGGTCTAGCCTGAAATATGTTTCATGTGCTTATGGGAAGAATGTGTATTCTGCAGTTGTTCAGTGAAACATTCGGTAAGTGTCTATTAGATTCATTTGGTCTATAGTGCAGCTTAAGTCCAATGCTTCTTTTATGATTATCTATCTGGTTGATTTTTCCAGTACTAAAAGTGGGATGTTGAAGTCCTCAACTATTGATGTTTATTTTTTCATATAGTAAAGTTTGTGTTTATATGCATGCAAGTATCTTCTCACAATCTTTGGCTTCATGTTTAACTTTGCTTATAATACATTGACTTTTGCTGAGACAAAGATTTTGCTTATAAAAATGAATTTAGATTTTTATTTTACAGTATACACAGAATAAAAGCTAAATAAAATGTGGAAAACTTGAAAGTTTTTGAAGAAAATAAAAATATTATCTTTGTGAAGTTCAAATATACAGAATGTATAAAACAAAAAGAAAATAATTAACATATTTGCTGTCCTAATATTCAACACTCTTAAAGAAGGACAACAAATTTGAGACTCTCAGCAATGTTGCATTTCCAACGTTAAGAACAAAATTTAAAAATTGTTAATAAAACCAATTCAGAAACCATATGGATTTTTGAATTTAGCTGATAAAGGTACAATAAATGCATTAAATTATTTTAAAAATAGATGGGGTTAGTGAGTGAATATATTGAATCTCAAAAAATAAAAATAAACTCTAAAAATAACTAAGGGAAAATTCTAGAAATAAAACATTCAATGTCAGATATAAAAACTTTGCTGGATAAGCCTAACATAAGGTTGGACACTCATGGAAAAAAAATGATACGTTTGCTAAATGGCAGACCAATAGAAACAATCCAAACTGTACTGTGGCTCTAAGAAACTCTCAGCCAGGCAGCCTGGCAAATTCAAGCAAAAGTTGCCTATTCGAGGAATTCCTTGTAAGGCTGAAATTAGTTGGCAATTCCTGTTTTCAGATATTGTGTAGGAGCTGTCCAAGTGAAGTTGACCTTGGCCAGAACATAGTGGTAGATCCAAAATGGTAGCAGTTGATACAATTAAGCCTCATTTAAATTGTATCTACCTAATTTGCACTCATAAAATTCTTCAGAGTGTTTTTCTATAAACAATGATTTTATTTTGGAATTATGTTCAATTTATTTTTAATGCTATAGGATTTGAACATATTTAACTGCTCAAATTTTCTCCATTGTTTTAAGATACTGCCATTTTTAGTCTCAGTATGTTTATAGGCATATTATTTGGTCTGCAATTTAAATTTTATAAAAAATAAACAGAGTAAATAGTGATCCCACGAAATTTTCACCTCCCTGTATTGTAAGTCATCATGTAATTACTTTTCCGTAGCTGGTTCTGAGCTGATCCTGTGTTTTAGTCCTATCTTATCCTATTTTGGTTTACACAACAGATGTGAGATAATTGTCCAGACATTGACTATTTTCCCCATATCTGACTTCTTTCTGCCCCTTCTCTCAGTGAGCAACCTTTGGCCAATGCTGGTTTCTGCAGGATATGAATATTTCCAGTAATGAGTCATGAGGTATGGGTAATAAAGTTCAACTGAGAACAATGTGGGCAACAGCCTTAGGAACTGTGATTGTAACCACCTTGTAGCAAGTTGAGTAATTAATTTGCTTCACTGTAAAGTTGCTTGCTGTACTGTCTTCACCAATCAGCCACCATCAGTGCCTACTGATTTTTTTTTTTCCTGGAAAGTGAGAAAGCCAGATTTATTGAAAAGACAGAAAAGTTCCCAGTGGGAAGGGAACCAAGGGGGTTGCCCTGTAAGTTCTAATAAGCCAGTGTCTTTTCCTGCTGGACCTCCAGGCGACTTGTTTGGAAAATGTAAACAATCTTATGCACAAGACTGCTCAAATCTGGGGCTACTGTGTTACAGCAGTTATAACATAAATTGCCTTTTCCTAAGCATATTCCATTGTTCTAGTAAAAGTCACCAGCGGGCACATAACATCAATAAGGGTACCTGATCTCAAACCCGGTGAAGTGGGAACCAAAGGGAGGCCCAAACTTTACCTGTACAATGACAACTTGTATACCTATTCCACATCTTTAAAATAAAAAAAAAGAACGAGCATTTTTACTCTTGCCAATATATTGCCTAATAATTTTTTAGTCTTTATTCCTCTTTCAAGTTTAACCATCATGAGCACAGTCCAATGGTCAAAGCTCAAATATAGTCATGTTTGTTAGAGGAATTGAAAATTATATCTTTAAATCATACTGATTTATATGGCATTAGTTTAGAATTTGCAAGAATACAGTCGTACCGAGTTGTAAAGTACTAAGTTGAAGGTTACATTTGCATTACATAAGAAGATTTACTGAGTAAATAACAGCATTTTATAATGAAAATATTTATCAAGGAACAAATTCTACATAATTGTAATATAAGCACAATTCAATCCAAACTTATATTGATGCAAGAGATCTTAAATATAAATTTCTAACTTTTGTATTTAGTAAAGGAACTGCTTGTTCTTAGAAATCATAAAGTCATCTTTTGAAAGTATAAAAATTTATAAAAATATTTATATATAAACATCTTCAAGAATAGCACACAGAGAACACTTTTGTTAGCTAATGTGCCAATAAGAACTTTTGAATCTCTTTAGTAAAATCCAGATGAACAGAATTACTTGACTAAAGAAACCGGTAATCTAACCAATTATATAGGATTACATCTGTCATAAAATAATAAAAGTTTTAACAGTATTCATAGAAAACGTAACAAATTGGATAATAGGAATTTTATTTTTAGGGTTTCCATTTTGTTTATTGAGATTTATCAGTTGCTCACACATTGATCCCATCTATGAATAATAGTGAGACGCACTGCAGTGTGAGACTACAAGTATTCAGAGAGGTATTCTCTTTTGAAAAGGGAGCATCATTTAAATAAGCTTTATAAAAACCTGACTGAATGTAACACTTGATTCCTTTGTAGTTACAAGTATAGATTCCAAAGTTCTAAGATATTAGATCCAGAATGATCTTTGTAAAAGAAAGGATTATTATGGCCAGTAGAAATGTTTGTTCTTAATTGGAAATATCATGTTGGATCTGGAGTATAATTTAATCAAATTTTGGATTTTCAAATCTAGGAGTCAATCCTTGGAAAAAAGTGACAAAAACCAAATGCTGCCCACAATTAGATACAACTTGAACAACTAAACAACCACCTATATGATGTATTTTTTTATTTCATTTATGTCAGATCTTTTTTCAACTTAGTTTTATTTACACAGTATGCTTCAAAAATAGTTGTGTTTATTCTAGAAATATATACTACCACCATATATATAACACACATGCACACACATTTTTTACATACTAAAATTACCTTCCCTCAAATGACTGCAATTAGATGCAGTAATTTTAAAAATTGCCAACATATCACAGGTCCTTTTTTATGTTATATAAGCTGCATTAAATAAATTTTAAAAACAAAGGAATCACATTTTTTGAAAATTCCCAAACTAAGGATAAATGGTTAATTGAAAGAACAAGAAAGCAAACAGGGAATAGAGAAGGATATATAGGAAATAAATGAAGAGAATATTCCCATAATCTTTGCTGCATTTGAACAAAGAGAGACACTAGCTGGTAAACCAGAAGCTTGTGATTATTTATGGGTCAGAGTAATGGTCTGTTATAGAAACAGACTGAATATTTATTTACATCTTCTAATAAATGTGTTTTTCAGGAACTAGAAAAACAGTGTGTTCTTAACTAGAAACCAGTGTCTTCCCAGGCTGAACAATATATTGAGTATTTCTTATTTTTAAGTTGCTTAAGTATTTTAAATGGCCAAAAGTCTGGCCCTGAGTTGGTTAATGGCAAAAAGGTAGATCTTTGGTTTTAAACATTGACACTCTTTATCTGAGTTTATGGCTGATGGAATGTTCAGTAATTGAGACTCAGGGGTTAATTGACTTAACTATCAACTCGAAAGGTAAATCAATCAGCCATATACAGTAGCCAGATCAACTCAAACCTAACCCACAAAACACTGCATCTCTAACAACAAATATAATTAACTGTCATTCTTAATTATGACTCAGGAACTTTGATATAATGGAATCCTGAAGTGTCTTTTTTCATTGGTACTACAGATTTGCTCAATTTGTATGTAAGACTGATCCCACACAGAATCAATTTAAACATACTTTGAGAAAAATATTTTTAAAGGAAGCAGTAAAGAAATCTATAGCTAATGCTGATCTCTCCAGTCAATTGCTTTTGCTCAGTTACACAATAAAATCTTTATAAATTAGTGATCCAAGAACTTTACTATATTGGACATGAAAGAGCAAGTATTCCTAGCACTTTACCTGTCTATCCTCCAGAGCCTATGGTAGGATGCAGAAGATGCCAGATAATTGCAAATACCATTACTAGTTGTGTGTTAGTTACTTAGCTGTGTCTAAGTGATCTGCAATAAAGTGCCATAGTAACAATTTTTCCATTTATTTGTTAATCAAGTAAAATTAAATAATTTCTTTGTGTTTTAATATTTGGGATTAATTTTTTAAACTAAATTACTCGGTTTGCCAATGTTTATTGATCATATTCATGGGATAATTTCTTAAATTTATATAGTGCTCGATTTGGAAAAATAAAATAGTCTTGTTTTCACCCCATTATTCTTCTATTTATAATAGTCCTATTATTAACATCATACTTACTCTTGGAGGTTTATATACAGTATAAGACTCAGAACCTGACCTTGACTTTGTTACAATCTTCTTTGCAAATATAAATGCTTTAATCTAATTATATTACCTGATACTTGATATAATATTATTCTTTCTTCGTGGGCTTGTTCTTTAGTGCATGTAAAGTTTCTATCCAGTTAAGGCGAAAACCAAAGCCCTCTTCTTTTCTTTGGGATAGGCAGTTTTAGAACCTGTGTGCCCCTGAATTAAAAACAAACAAATAATAATTTGTAGAAATTGTTAAAACTGGGCCACATAGAGGCCCACACAGAACTGCTTGGCTCATATTTGACCTATGTGCTTACAACTACTAGACACTACTCACAGTTTTTCTGGGTACATTCCAAGAGACAGACCGTCACAGAGTTTTTAAAAAATAACAAAATGAGAAGCTTCGTGAATTCTGCCACATGAATAATAAGGAGCTAAAATTTCCAAAGTTATTCTTCAGATCCCCATTATATTCTTAACATTCAAAGAAGAGGATTGAAACATAATTTTTTGCTGTTGCCAGTAAAAGTGAGCCCACGTCTAGAATCTGGGGAGAAAAATGATAATAATGAATGTTTATTGCATGCTTATTATGCACTTAGTACTATTCTAAATACTGTACTGCATTTATGCTAACCCATTTAATTTAACAACATCCCCCTGAAGTAGATATTATTGAAGTACTATGGAGGGGAGTGTGGCATGGAGAAGTTAAATATCATTAAGGGATAAAACCGTAATTTGAACTAAATAGCCTGATTCTGGAGCTCATGCTCTTCTTAACTGCCTAGATAAGTACTCTGTCTAAAACAAAACAAAAGCCAGATAGGGCTAATTTCTAGTGGCTGTTTGCTGAGAAAGAAATCCTGTGCTCCCCAGCTCCCTGTGAGCTTTACAATTATATGCCAAACAATCAGTCGTTGTGTTTAATGTCTTGGCAGCCATATCTAGATACAAACTAATCTGAAACCATTAAGGAAGCAAGAACTATTGAGAACAAGGAAGAGTGAAGTGGTAATAACCCTGTACTTCTCCAAATAAGAATCTTGTTTAAAATGCAGAACTTATATATCTTAGATATAAACTGGGCTGTTTTCTTTAAAAAATAAATAAATAAATAAAGATTCCTATGAGCAGGTAGCTTTTTCAAAGGGTTAGCAAACCAGAACATGCTATGATTATTTCAGTTACTAGCTATGTGGTCCATGAGTATGCTGTTTGTTCCTCTGTATCATCGTTTCATCATTTGTAAGATGAGGGAAACAACTACTTATAACACAAGATTTGGGGATAATAAATAAATTAATTTGTGTAAAATGCTTAGAAAATTGCCTGAGATATGGTAAATACAGAAAAATATTTATCTGTTCACATCATTATGAACCATCGTTGTTCAGGTAAAGGACTATTAAATACTATGTTATTGCTCACATGTATACGTTATCCATGATTCCATTACATACCCTGCGACCAGAGTTTACTGGTTTCCTTTTGTAATTTGAAGAATGCCAACTAGCATTCCACCAGTACTTAGGATTTTGATTTCTTCTTACATATCTCCAGTCTACCCATTTAATATCGTAGGTGAATGTTGTCATTATCCAGTGCTGAATTCAGCCTCAGAAGTCCAGAGAACAAAGAGAACTATAACATGTTCCTCTATCTCTCCCCTTCCTCACTGTCCCTGAGCCTGAAGTTTCTGATCCAGTCTATAGACATCCTATGAGCTGTTCCACCTGCCTCCTTAGCCCTGGATAGCTGCCTTCTTAGAGGACATCCAGGCGCATAATCTAATCACAAACATTCACTCATATTTTGCCTTAACCAGATGCCAAAGCTTACTTATTCCAACTCCTGTATGTGGAAGTCACTAACATTTAAAATTATTTGCAAGTTTTTTTTTTTTTTTTTTTGAAAGCAGGATTTACTGAGAGGACAGAAAACCTCCCACAGTGGGAGGGGACTTGAAGGGATTGCCTATTTGCAAGTGTTTAACCTTTCTTTATTCATGGATTTTGTATTTGTAATATTTGTTCTCAACTCTGAACCTTGGTTCACTCAAAAAAAGTCTGATTCTCTAGCCATGTTTTCTTTTGTCCATGCTATGCTGCTTCAGGCTGCCATGGATGGGAACCATACCTCCAACTTAAAGAGGCCCTAGTGACCTGACATCCCAATACTGCTCTAAGGGGCAATGCCTTTGCAAGCAAGCCTCAGCCTAGACACATACTATGTATTCAGTTAAATAATTCATTGAATGAATACAAAACACATAAGATCAACTATCCAAACATTTTCATATGAGAAACAATATGGCAACATTTTCAAGTGTTAAATGATGCTGCTTTACAAACAATAAATTTTATCCACAAAAGGCAATATTTACATAGGAAGGATAAATTCTCCCATATTAAGAGTATGAAGAGTTTTTTTTTTTAAGTTTTGAAAACAATTATATTTTAAATTGAATAGATTTCTTATGAAATTAGTGACTAATCCAAGGAACTGCAAAAGACTTAATAATTCAGACTTCATTTTGTAGTACTGGGAATGTAATTAGGTAATGTGAACTTTTTGAATATAAAGAACAAACAATGAGCATGAAGTCAACTTGATATATGAAAATTGTAGGTAGTTCTTAAAATTTTTTATTGAACTAAATATGTTTCAGATCAATTATTATGGCTAACTTTTCTATCAACATTATATTGAAAAATAATTATTCATGATTATCTCACATTTTTGCATTATCTGGATATTCTGAGATATAGTATTTACAATTAATTTAAGAATGTTTTTATATGAGGGGACACTGTAAGCTAGTAAAGTTTAGCAATACCTGCCTCCCTTGAGATGTTCCATAGTAGTAAAGATAAAGGCCTCTCCCTGGTGGAGATTTGTTTATATACCAGAGTAAAGACAAGGTCTGCCTCTCTCTGGAATAATGGTTGGTTCATCAGCAGCAGTATATATGTTTGGAGATTCCTAATTATGGAGTTTCTCTCCTAGAATTTACTGCACTGTAGGTACCATTTGGACTTCAGCACATTACCCTGTAATAAACTGTCTTTGTCTCTAATCTATCTGTCTTTGGGGGAGAAAAAAAATTATATATATATATATAAATTTGAATGTGTAAACATATATATGAATTAAATATATACGGTAATTATATATATAACTAAGTAATTATAAGTATACTAGCCATAGGACAGTTTGGGGAAAGCAGCTTTAGATTTTTAATTCCTGTAACACTCAGGTATAGAGGAAACAGTATTCATTAAATGTGTGTGTGTGTGTGTGTGGGTGTGCGCGCGAAAGGGCTCATAATTCAGACTTGGCATGCTGGCATGTCTCCTTCTTGCACTTTGGTCATAACAACATTTTTTTTCAAATTTTCAAAAGGTTGTATCACCATTTGTGGAAAAAATGTCCAGGGTTGTGGCAGACAGGTGACTGGTTTTTCCACCATGACAACGCACCTGCTCACACTGCACTGAGTGCTCAGCAGTTTTTGACCAAAAATCATATACTAATTTTTGGGAAGAGAGAACATTTAAAATCTACTATTTTAGCAAATTTTAAGTACATATATGATACATTGTTATTAACTATATTTGCCATGTTGTACAACAGACCTCTTGAAATTTCTCCTGTTTAATTGAAGTTCTTTCTCTTTGACCAAATTCCTCTATCCCCAGTCCATGGTAACCATGATTCTACTCTTTGCTGTGAATTAGACTTTTTTAGATTTCACCTACAAGTGAGACCACATGGTTTTTGTCTTTCTGTTCCTAACTTATTCACATAGCATAGTTTCCTCTAAGTGTATATGTGTCACAAATGCCAAGATTTCTTCTTTATTTAAAGCTGACTAGTATTCCATTATTTGAGCATACTACATTTTCTCTGTCCATTCATCCATTAATGGATGCATAGATTGATTCCATATCTCGGCCATTGTGAATAGTGGTGCAATGAATATGAGTGTAGATATCTTTGATATACTGATTTCATTTTCTTTGGATATATACCCAATAGTGGAATTGCTAGATAATGTAGTAGTTCTTTTTTTAATTTTTAAGGGGCTTCATACTGATTTGTATTTTCTTTAATGTATAAAATTTGGATGTAACAATTCCAGGAGTGGTTAGAAGATGCCACATACTTATTGGGACGCCAACTCTTTTGATCTTGCTACTCAGGAAAGACTAAGGGCTAAAAATAAAATGAGTGTCTTCTTAATTATAAGATCACTTGCTAAATGTTGCACAAACAACTCTTCTTAGATCTAATTGTCCATAAATTAGCTACACATAACCATAAGAAAGTATCAAAGAAATATAATAGTATTTTTGTTGTTCTTGGCAACTTACATGTCTAGCTAAAAATCAGGATCTATTAATAAGTAACAATTAGAAGATAGATCTTAAAAAACAACTTACAATAAAATTCACAAAACTCTATCTTTGCTCTCTATTCCATCTCACTTTCTAAAAATTTCATTGTATAAAATTTATGCACATTAATTATGAAATGTGAGGTGTTTGATGACCTGTGTCACATTTATTCTTCAGTCTCAACTTTTCCACCCTCATTTCAAATGATCTCTGATGTCCAGACACTTGATAACTCAGTTCTTTTGTAAAACACTCCCTGTAGCATATCACTTAAGTTGGAGTCTCACTCTGTCACCCAGACTGGAGTGCAGTGGCATGCTCCTGGCCACCACAGCCTCGACCTGCTGGGCTCCGGCGATCCTTCCAAGTAGCTGGAACTACAGACGTGCGCTACCACACCCGGCTAATTTTTTGATTTATTGTAGAGATGAGGTCTTGCCAAGTTGCCTATGCGGGTCTCGAATCCGCGGGCTCAGGCAATCCACTCACCTCAGCCTCCCAAGCACGGGATTACAGGCTGAGCCACTGAGCCCAGCTAAGTAAAGGCTTTTATAAGATAAAAATAATAGAAATTATTATATTAGAAAGAAATTTCTTTGAAACTACATTCGTTTTTAAAAGCAATGTTTGTAGAAAAAAATGAGTGCTTAATTGGGAAAAAATAATAACATATCTATGTTGAGTATAACCTAGAATTTGTTAAACTATTTAGAAGCCTCTTCTAATAATCTAATATACAACATCTAAAAGTCATTTTTAAAATTTCAGCTGAGACACTTTTGATTAAGAATTGATTTAAAGGACACACTTATCAGTAATTTTTTGCAGACAAAATAAAGGTGAATGAGGGAAGGGAGACAAATTAATCAAAAAGAAACATGAACATGCAAGGAGCACTGGGGTCAAAAGCCTAAGACACTTCTACCATCTTGAAAAAGGAGACATCTATGAGAAAAGGGGCAGTGAACTGTATAATAAAGTCACAGAAGAAAAGAAAGAGTTGAGTTGGCTTGCAGAAGTTTCTCTCCTGATAGGGTTAGTGTAAGTGACGCACAGGGAAACTGCAATCACATCAGAAGTGGGATACCTAAAATGAATGTCTCAGGATGAGGACAAATTTTTGTTTGGGATAATGGTCTCTCAAAAGTTTTATAGAGAGCATTTCAAATCATTTTTTCAGTAAGAGGTGAGACATTCTTCTACTTACCAGAAGTCATGTGATAGAGTAAGATGAGATCTGGGAGGAAAGGAATGTTCCTGTTTGTGTTGGGTGAGGGGACATTAAGGAGACTTTTGCAAATAAAATTCTTGCTAAGATTTTCCCAGTCAACCTCTCCACCATTGCTCTATCACATAATATGATAAATGTTTTTGAGACATAAAGAGAATACTATATTGGTGCTTCCTACTAACTTTTAACATTAAGTGTCAGGAGTTATGGATCTCACATTTTTTTTCTGGGTGCCATGGCCATTTTTAGTTGGCATTTCAAAAACCCATAAGAAGGGTGAATATAGCAAATACAGTCCTTCAGTCATCCACATTTATGGCTAATCAACAAACTAGTAACTCCTTAAGTTTTATCAGATCAAATTATATAGAAACCTCTTTTTTGTTTTTCGGTATTACTTGTCTACTTTTCCCCATTTCTCAGCTGGTTTCAATCCATTTTAACTAATTTTTTAAAAAGTCTAAATGGACTTAGAGTAAAAAGCATTGAATATTAATTGCAAACATTCCATTTAAAGGAAAAATACTAAATTGTAACTCTATATTATGTCTCTTTTTCTTCAACTCTATAGTATGTCTTTTTTTCTTCACAAATACAACAGTTTGTGGTTTTGTTTATTGCTTCTGATATTTGCCCTACAAAATGGAAAAATATAAAACTTTTAAGTTTGGAAATAAGCACATACAAGCTGCTTTTATAGAATAAAAAGTTATTTAAATATTTTCTAAAAATAAATATGATGTCTCCACTTTACCCCACTTAGAATGGTTTTTGGAATTTATGGAACTTGTTTTATCACATTATTTTGTTTTCATAATTTTTAGAATTAACTATTTTGCAGTTTCTATATACAGACGTTTTCCCCCCTCCCAAAAGGTAACTTCTATGAAGAAAGAACAAAATAATGACCAATATGATAGGTGATTTGTGAATCTCAACTTAGCCCAAAGACCTTTGTATGTTTTTATACATATTTTCTTCTTCTTCTACACTTCTGTACCAAATAAATGAGTGTTAGATGCAATGAAGTATTTTTACATTAAAAGAAATTTCCTTCTTTATTATTTCATGAAATTATAAAGTATAATCAAATGTCAAAATGGCCACCAGGCAAAAATCTACAAGTACTCTTGGTCGGAGTACCTGGCCTCTGTTAGCTTTTGTATACCTGTAGACAAACTATTTCTAATAAAGAAAAGAAAAAATGAAAAGGAAGATAAAGTATACTTCCCACATAAAAATTATATTCTCAAAACTGTTCCCAATGCACTTATGCACTTGTTTTCCCTCTATAGAAGTTTCTGTACTTTGTTGAACTTAATTTTTATTAAAAAATGAATTGTTAGTTTCAGAGATATAAAGTCTAAGCCAGGGGATAACACAAAGCATTAAATTTAAAATATGTTAGTGTGATTTAGTTTTTGCTGAAAAGATTTTTGTTATATTTTCTGACTTGTATTTTTGAAAATTTTCAGTGTATTAATACGAGTCGATTTTAAATATTATACATTAAAAGTTTATAAAGAACTTGTCTTTTTTGACTGCACTTCTGTTGCCATTGAATGTGAATCTTCCTGGCTTTTTAAAAATATATTTTTCTTTTATGCTGACTGCATATTGAGCAATGTGCCTTTATACTACTTTGGAATCAGCCTGTCAGATACTTAGCAATGAATTAATATCAGGATGGGTTTTCATCTTTGAAAAATGAGCTGTGATTTTTTTTAATAAAAAATAAATAGGGTATTATTTATTATACTTGACATCTACTCAGCTAGGCTACATTTAACGATGTCCCCAGATAAAAAAGATTTAGGTAATATTCTTTAAATATGTGAGTCCCTAGTGAATTCTTAGGACTTGGCACTTTGTGATTGTTAGTTTTGCCTCTGCCTCTGAACAATGGCAAAAAGTGAATCAGTTTATTAAAGAGCTGTCAGACCATTGAAATATAATAATAGACAAAAAACGTAGGCTAACTAAATGCTTTTTCTTAGTACATGAGACACATTAAATAAGTTTAGAAATGAAACAATTGACTTAATGTATTTTTAAATTGACTAACAAAATGTAATTCTGAAAGGATTATTATATTAAAAATTCAAAAATGTTTCTAAAATGCAAATAAAATAAAATGTTCAAGTATTTGGTTTTATCCCTTCACATTAGGCAATATTACTTTTAAAACCTGATGGATAAAAAAAAATTTCTACCATCAGTTATGAATCAACAGTTTACATTCTTATAAGAAGCAACACGGGTATTCAAAATTCTAGACATGAATACATTTGCTTGAAATATCACAGAAAACCACTGGTGAGTCCTGTGCTATGCCCTCCAAATATATCCACTAATGGATCACATCTACAAAATATCCAGAGATAGTCAGGGAAGGAAATACTCAGAGTTCAGTAAGTAGAACAAACTTTATTTTCTTTTAGTGGTGCTGTGCTCCTTGGTATGCTAAGATATATAATGTTATATATGGGGTGGAGGTATTACCAACATTTTGCCACAGGATTAGGGATGCTTCAAGGATAAAGTGAATTCTGAAGAAGAAGGGTAGGAGATTGTGACTAAGACAAAAAACTGAATAAGAGGATCACACATTTAGCAGGAAATAATGGGCCAAAGGATAAGGCTGACTTATCTACTGTTATATTATTTTAACTTACAGATTGCTTTTGCACTCTGCATTTTAGTGATTTCTTTCTCTTGAGCCTACAGAATGTTTTATCAGTTGTTGAATATCTATGCCCTGTTAGTGTTACTATGCTGCCTTCACGAAGTAATGTCATAACCTTGAAAATTTTATTTGCTCTTGATGAAGATGATAAGAAAAAAGCTTTCCTATTACTCTAACTGTACATTGAAGGTCGTAGAACACAAGATGCATTGCCTCTTCTGCTAAGCCAAAACAACTTTAAAAGGGTTTCCAACCTATAGAAAATTTTAGAGTAACAGAACTTGAAATGGAAAGAATCCATAGTTACTTTATAAGGCCAATGTTTGAATGCAAGAAGTAAAAAAATAAACCTAAGTGGAGGATGCAAACTAGCCCAGAGAGAAAATAGCTGTATCATATACATGTGGTAATTTGATTTGTTTGATAAAATGCTTTGAATTTGAAAAGTGCTACATATTTTATTATGCTATGTAAGTGGTCACTGCAACTAGAGACCAAATTAACTTTCCTGAAAGCTTCTCTCCTCACCATTCAAATTAAATCTGCTGCAGTGGATGGGGAAACTGCTAAGCATACCCAGATGCTTTGTTCTGTTGGCATGTCAGTCAATAACCCAGAAGCATTTTGTAAACCCACCTGGAATGCCACATATAAATGATGCCTGTTCATCAGAAACATCTTCCACTAGAAACTTCTATAGAAAACTAGAAGTGTCTCTTCTGTACCAAAACTCTTTAATCACTAGGAAGTTATTTGAAGTTGGGATCATGGTTAGTGCAACTGAGAACTCCTTAAATTCTTAATGGAATACCTTGTGCACACACACACAAAAGTTTTTGTTGGATCAACAAATGGACAAATGAATTTTTTGGCTCAAATTTTGTTTAATATGATGTAAAGCATAGTTATGAGAAAGGTCTGCATTAGTCAGTAAAAGCAATGCTTTTCCTCTTCTGCCCTAGTGACAAAAGATAACCCAGATCAACTTTCCCAAGATGAGCTTTAGACTACATACCTGACAGACCACATGTCTCAGCTTTAAGGCTTTCAAAGATTTATAACATAAAAGTCCACATCCTGAATGATAATGATGTATAACATACAAAAACATTCTAGCACAAAGTGAAGGTTTCTGTGGATGACTCTAAACAAATGAAGAAATTCAGACTGAGGAGACGCACTTATCTATCTAGAATCATGATGCCAGAGTGAATAGTCTATGATGTTTATTATTTTCTTATAAAGTCATTCTGACAACAATAGTGCTACATTCAAAAATATCAACTTTAATTGGAGAGAAGAATGTGAAATGGCAATAAAGTATCAAGCAACAAAAGAGAGGTAGCCCCAAATCTCAAAAGGCTTAATCAAGGAAATATCATGATTACAGGGTCCATACCAATTCCTTGCTATTGGCTTTTCCTAGACTCTGGTATTCTTTCATTAACATTCAAGAAAGAAATTTATAAATGTGTAGAAGTTTGGTATATCTTAGTTCTGAAATGATTTCATTTTTCCCATAGCTTCTCTATACCAATCTTAGAGATTGATATTTTGGGTTTATTCTTTTATTTCCTACCTTGTTCAGGCTGAAGAGAAATTATTATATTATTTTATTAGCTGCATCTGCCTATGTTTTTCCTATACCACTACCTAAAAGAGTTTTTGCTTTTTTCCCTTTGCCTCATATTGTAATTATTTTAAAATATATCATTTATTGGCTTAAATTTTGTATAATTTTCATTTATTCCTCACCGTTGCTTGTCATATTAATTTGCATTCTCTTCACTTAGGTCTGCAATTTTTATTTCTTCTTTGTACCTGAATTGAATTAGTATGTGGATTTAAGCAGAAATAGAAGTATTTGTCTATGGAGCATCTATCAAGAACCTTCCATTGCTACTCATATTTACAAAGGCATGTCAAATTAATTATAAAAATAATTGGAGATTATGTTTCTATACTATCGCTATGTAACTCTGGTAAGGCAAACCTAGTTCAATAATAAACAACAACCCTTATTCAACAACCCTATTTCAAGGAACTCAAGGGGAAACATTACTATATTCTAGTAAATAATATCAACCAGATTTTAGTCATAAGCTTGCCAAAGGCATGCACCATTTCCATTTATGAAAAAATATTTGGAGCAATGATTTAATAACTCTCATTATATAGATCAGATGTTTTTTAAGGGCCCTGAGAAAAGAAAAATATACTTTATAAATGAAGGAATAAAAGCCATATGGATGATTTTCTGGTATAATCAATATAGCCAGACACACACATTACAAGTGAGAAAGCTAAAATTTCCCAATTCTATCTTTATTCAAAATTTAGAGATAATATTTTATGAGTGATCCAGTGGCTGACTGAAGCTCTTCTAAATTCCACCTCTCCATTTTAATATTAATTGACATTGCCTATTTCTTATCTGCAATTTTAATACCAAAATTTCAGACAATTTTTATTTTGAAGCAACTTCTATGCAATCTGAACTTATTTAACCTGATTTATAGTGACACAGAATTATTGATAATATTTATTTATCCTATTTAGTGTGAATATTCACAAATTTCCCTGCAGAAATACTTCATTAATGTGTTTGATTCTCAAATGCCATCACTCCTTGCTGTTGGTGTTACATAATGGTATTCAAAATAAATAATGTATGTACTCTCTTACATTTCTAAAAATCAAAAGTATTTGAATTTCAAAACACATCTGGCTGCAAGGTATTTATATAGTAATACATAATTTATATAGCAATATATAGTTTTCAAATCACTTTTAATTGTGTGATTCTCTACAGTCTTGAAAACATTGAAAGTCATATACATTTTCAAATTAACAAATTAAGACTCAGGGCAGTTCGGTGGTCCCTTCAGGTTTATAAAGCCAATAATAGGCCTTGAACCCATGTCTGAATAAAAGTCCAGTCTTTTGATTAAACTTGCCAAGTACCTACTATTGAGTATATACTATGTCTGGGGTTTGCTCTGTATCCAAGTCTGATTCATTATATGAAGTTGTTTGTTTATTTTATTTTTAGTGAAAATGTTATTTTTTTAATTTTTTTCTTTTTCATCCTGTTTTTTGTTTGTTTGTTTGTTTTGGTAGAGTACATGTGAGGGTTTGCCACATAAGTAAATTGTGTGCAGGTGAAGTTTGGGCTTCTAGTGAGCCCTCTCTCCTCCTGGTAGTAAACGTGGTTAAATGTGGGTTTAAATATCTTTGGTGAAGCTGATCTTGTGGCCATTTTATAATGCAAATGCTGACTCTCATACACTGCCCACCATACAAATACTCTCACTACCTATTGAAATTGCTCTTTTTTACAGATATTTCTGATGTTGTTAGTTACCAAAACAAACTAAATTTTAAAAAACAATATTTTTCCCTTTCTGAAATGAATATATAATTTATTTTAGGAAAGTTCTATGTAGTTTGTCTTTCTAACTATATTTTAAAACTGTATCATATTTCTACCTATGATAGACGTTGCATTTCAAAATATTGAAATACATATTGTTGAATCCTGTGATTTTTTTTTTTTTTAAGATGTGGGGTACAATTCAGGATTAGGTAGAAAAGTGGTCATTGTACAGGTAAAGTTTGGGCCTCCCTTTGGTCCCTATGTCACCTGGTTTGAGATCAGGTACCCTTATTGATGTTATGTGCCCCACCCCCACCACTCACAGCAGCATCCTGCTACTGGCAAACCCTTTATTACAGTATTATGATAAATATTCAGTGTTTACTTATGAGTAAGAACATGTGGTACTCAGTTGTTTCTGTGATAGATCACTGAGTATAATAGTCTCTAAATTCATCCAAGTTGCTGCAAAGTCCATAATTTTGTCCTTCTTTATGGCCATGTAATATTCCATTGTGTATATGTACCACATTTTTTTAATCCAGTCCACTTTCCATGGACAGCACAATTGGTTCTGTGTTTTTACTATTGTGTGTGCAGGTATCTTTTTTATAACATGATTTGAGTTCCTCCAGTTGTATTCCCAGAAAGGGAATTGCTGGGTCATATGGAATGTCAATCTTTGGATCTTTTAGGAATCGCCACACTGTTTTCCACATAGGATGTATTAGTTTACATTCCCACCAACACTGTAGACGTGCTCCCTTTTCCCTGCATCCTCTTCAGCATCTATTGCTTTTTGAGTTATTGATGATGGCCATCCTGACAGGAGTTAGGTGGTATATGGGTGTGGTTTTAATTTGCATTTCTTTGATGATTGGTGAGGCTGAGCATTTTTGCATGTATCTATAGCTGTTCGGATGTCTTCTTTGGAGAAGTTTCTATTCATATCTTTTGCCACTTTTTAATAAGGCTGTTTTGTTTTGTTTTTGTTTTGTTTTTGTTTTTTTCAGTGTATTTGAGTTCCTTGTCAGTTCTGTATGTCAGGCTTTTTTTTTAATGGAAACCAAACCATTTAAGGCTAGGCAAATTTTTGTAATGGTAAACAAGGGAAATGTTCTGGTGTAAACAGTGAGTTGATCAGTTCACTAAAAATAAGACATTTCTCCAGAGCAAGTCTCTGTCCAACACTTGTGCAGTTCTGCTCTCTTGTTCCACAAGTATTTGAAGTCTTGCTGATTGCTCTCAGCTAGCCTTGGCATCACAGAATTCCTGAATGGGAAGTGTCCTTAGAAATTACCAACCCTAATGATCTTATGAACAGAGGCCCAAGAAGATACGAGTCCTTAGATTGGTTACATCAACAAGTTACCAAGTAGAAGCATTTGAAAGACACAAAAATACCCACACCAAGAATTTTTTCAAATAAAAACAACTGTGTTCTGAATTCAAACTACTGGCTGAAGGTGGCAACTTAGGAGAGACACCAAGGTTGGGTAGTTAATAGATAACTGGGGATCCCCCAAAGCCTAAAGATAATAAAAATGTTCCTCTCTTTTATCTTTCTTTGCAAGAGAAACTAGTTGAAATATAAAGCATAATGAAGAAAATTAAAAAAAATTTTATTATTATTAATTAGCTAGCTATCTCAACTAATATAACTTAGATTTGTTTAAAGTGGATTAAAAATGGATTAGACTTGGAATAACCAAGAAAAATTATAAAGCAGGAAATACACACTGTAAATCCCTGTCTAAATCTAAACTATTTGTTTGTTTTATTAACTTTCTATATATTCCACAAAATTTAATTTGAATACCTTTAGAAGGGCAAAATTTTTACCACCCCTCAATACCCATCACGACTTCTTATTTTAAATTTACTTATTATTATCTAGATAGATAGCTATATTTGTTTTGTTTTTGTTTTTTCAAATGTATATATCTGGCCCCCAAAGTATTTGAGTCTATGTTCTATTTTTTCTGAGTAAAGTGTAGTTGTCATTTAAAAAAGAACTTGAAAAGGAATGGAGAGGTTAATGAAAATAGTATTTTGAGGGGTGCTAGAGCCACAAAAAAATTATGAATGGGCTGAGTGTGATGGCTCATGCCTGTAATGCCAGCACTTTAGGAGGCTATGGTAGAAGGACTGCTTGAGCCCAGGAGTTTGAAACCAGCCTAGAAAACATAGAGAAAAAAAGTGTAGCTGGGCATGGTGGCACAAGCCTGTAGTCCCAGCTACTCAGGAGACTGAGGCAAAGACATAACCTGAACCCAGGAGCTTGAGGCTATGGTACGCCATGATTGATCATACCATAGCACTCAAGCATGGGTGACAAAGTAAAACTCCAACTCAAAAAATTAAAAGAGAACTAAAATTTAAAAATTATGAATGATAGAAAAGACTTGAAACTACACACCAGTGTAAGATAGATACGGTACTCATTTAGGTGGTAGTACAGAAAAAAAAATGAGCATAAGGAAATAAAAATAAAGATAAGCTAATAAACCTCCTGAAATAAGAAACAGAAGACTCCTTGATCAACATCCTTGCACACGTGAGAAATTCCTTTGACCTGGAGCTTTATAATACTCCTTTTTTGTTGTTTTTCTTACTCCTTAGCCAGTCTTTTCAGCAAATTTTTTGGCTTTTTCTTAGCTTCGTAAATGTTGTTACTCTAGGCTACTATAGTTCCTCTTTGCTTCTCTCTCTCTTTATGCTAAGTCTTACTCTCCTTTGGGAAGATTTCACCACTTCATAGGCAAAACCATGCTGAGAAGTAGAAAAAATAATTATGAATATGTTACACGTCAAAACTTACTGGGACTTTAAAATTTATACTCCTAAGTGTTCACATTAAATTACAAATATCAAAATTTAAATCAATAAGAATCTTGATAACTGTAAAAGTAAATGACATAAACTAAAAAAAAGAAAAGAAATATGTTTTACTAAGTACATTAAATTTAGTATAGTCATATTGCGCTGATTCACTGGAATTGTTAGTATATAACATACATACACCTCTTGAGATATGTGAGCTCTAGAGAGTTTAATCCACTTACATTTATTGTGATTACTAATACATTCAAATTCTATCAACCATTCAGTTTTGTACTATTAACCCTGGTTTTTTTCCTTATGGCCTTCCTTTCGAATTTGTAATTTTTTACTTCATTCTATTTTTTTGTTGTACTGGTTTATAAGTTATGTACTCTATTGCTATGCTTTTAAAGGTTGTTCAAGAAAATGTAAGGTGCATGTTTAACGTAACAAAGTTTAAATTTAGTCAACATTTGTATTCTCCTCATGAATGAAGTAAATACTTTAAATGCCTCCATTTCAATCACTTTCTCCTTACATTTATAGTTTTTATTGTGTTTACATACATTTCTGACTCTATAAATTCGACATTCTTTTTTTTTCTTATATTGTTTGTATGGTGAGCACACATTTAGATTCATCAACAAGTTTGCCATTCTTGAACCAATTTTCTGGTATGATGTTTAGTACCTGGTTGCATGTGTACCCTGGAAATTTAATCTAACACAAATCACTTACACTAAGATGGGAGCGGGATGCTTGCCCAAGAATTAAAAAAAAAAAAAAAAAAAGCATCTAGATACTGATAGCAGAAAAAGGGAAAATGGATTCTGAGCAGGAAGAAGCAGCAGCTGACCACTAAGATGACCTGGAAGAGGTCGGCAGAAACCCGCTCACTGACATTCTCCATAGGGTGTCTGGATTTAACAAGAGCTGGTCAGTCATTTCTCATATTAAGTACCCAAGGTGTTAGAATTTAGGAGTTTCATGAGATGGGAAAATGGGACCATTTTGAAATGACTAGGTAGAAGTTACTAGCTCAAGTGGGACCATTATACCACAGTTCCAACAATTTCATGAAAATTGAAACAAACCATAAAGCAAAGAAATGTTCTGGAAGAGATTTAGCAGGTCTGCCATTTATATTGGTATAGGCTGATTTTAATCAGCAACTGCCACAAGAGAGGAAAATAAGGACAAGGCTGTTCTTGAATAAAATAATAGGGAATTACAATTGTCTAGAAAACCACCCAACCCAGTATCCCTGAAGCATCATCTTTAATGAATGTCTCAAGTAACAGTCCAGCAGGCTGTGGAAACAAAGCTGGGAAACAAAGCTGTTTACCTCCAAAGGTTCTGAGTCTGTTTCTCGGTGGGTCTGTCCGTCGGGGCTTTGCTTGCAAGGTTTGCCTAAAGAAATAGGGTAATGTGATTTTGAATGTGCAGAAATACATATTCATTAGAGAGTTATAAAATTGTCTGAATTTTTTTGGGTGGGAATTTTCAGAAACCTGAAGATATTTAGTCATTGCCCAGCACTGGCTTCTTACTGCACTGCAGAACTGCTATTAGGGAAATGATTTAAGCACTTTGGGGTAATGAAGGCTTTTCTGTCGATTAGTGTGCTTCTAATTGCATATTCAAAGGCTGAAGTACTTGAAATCATGGTGTTACATACCCAATGACCAAGAAAAGAGCAATAGAGACAGCATGGTCTATTGGATTAAGAACCCACAAGGCTCCACCAGCCACCCTTGCTACCAATAGAAAGTTGCTCAACTGTGCTGTGCTATAATTCTTTCATCTGTAGAAAGGCATAAATTACTGGCAACATAATGACAACAGTAATGTCATACACTAGATGTAGATATATGATATAGATATATACATATTTATTATTTATAGAGCCCTTATGTGACTATATCAAATATGAAAATTGAATAGGAAAAAATATGTGCTACTTGGTAACTTGGGTTAAGAATGAATGTATGAAGCATGATTATTAAAGGAAATGAAACATTCTACTGCTGCAAGAGAAAGGAACTGAGAAGATAAATTATGGTCATCTTATGAACAAACCTAGAATTAAAATGTCCCAAATTCATATCACCGAACTCCAAAGAGAACTTGCTGTGCAGGTTGTCTGAGTCAATGAATTCATCATTCCAGATATATTCACTGAATAAAGTGTGAGCCCTTTTTAAAAAGGTAGCTAATAATGTAAAGAATGTTGCCTATCTGACTTCTGCAATTAAACACTTTTCTGTTATTCTTTCTGCTTCTCTGATTGCCCATTAATAGCTTTTCTTTCTCTGCCTAGTCTTACATGTTAAGGATTTTCCTGGGATTTCATTTGAGGTCACCTTTCTTACTGATCTAAATCCTTTCCCTCAGGCAATGCCAATCAGATCTGTGATTTCAAATTCAACTCTGTGTTCATACTCTCCAGGTGAATCCTCCACACCCATTTCGCCAGTTGCCTACTTGAACTGCAACCCTAGAAGCTACTTCACACTCTACCCACATTCAGTGAATCTCATTATTCTAATTCCTGCCTCCACTCCTAATATACTCTTCTATGATCTCTAATTTATTAAGTAACAGTTCATTCAAGTCAAACACCATCTCCCTACACAGATATTTTATCTACTCCCAAGCCCCATAAATAGTATATTCTGCTCAAATCCAGATTGTTCACCATTTCTGCTACAAAAGCCTTAGAGAAGGACCAAGTTACCTCTCACCTAACTTCCCTCTCTACCTACAGTCTCTCCCCTTCAGTTCACTCTCACCCTCTCTACATCTTGCTGTTTTCCTAAACTGCAAATCTATGTCATTAACTTTTATAAATTTCTTATACCTTCCCAATAACTATAGAAAAAAATAAATCTAAGCTCTGAAAAAACAACCAAAAAAAACAAACAAACAAACAAAAAAGCCTGGCTAGGCATCTCTATCTGTCCCAAAACTATCTCTTTCTTCCACATTTCACCAAGATCATTAGTCAAACTTTGTTCTAGCCCTGAGCACAGCATGTTTGTCTAGGCAGCCACTATCCATGGTGCACCATCTATCTGAACTGCCTTTCCCTTTCCTTCTCCTTGAAGAAAGTCTACTTATTGCTCAATATCCATACTAAGTGGCATTCCTTTTCCTACTAGTCCACTAATGATTGCTTGTTACCTTGCAAGATTCTCTTTTCTAGTCATTAGTACTAGTTACCAAATAGCACTGAGAGATCTGTCTACTCTTTGCATTATTTCCTCTACTCTAAGCTTCTCAATGGTAAAGATAGTATCTTATTTATCTGCTATGTATGGACCCTCTTACAGTGGGTGTGGTACCTTAAATAAGAAGCGAGACAATTTGGCCAAATATAACCAAAACCTTTGAAGCAAATCAGATAACACAGGTTTATGTCTGAAATCACTGTGTATTTTTTTGATCCTGAAAAATAGCCGTTATAGTTTTCCCAGTCTCAATTTCCTCATCTGTCAAAAGGGGGATTTGCATTAGGTATATATCTCCAAAATATATACCTAAAAATATATTTCAGATGAATCTATGCCCTAAAAGATGGAAGATAAACCTTTTAAGTGATTAAACATACTACACCTTGCTGACACTTATAAAGTGCTTGCCTTATCTTAGACATTGTTGTTCTAAGTGCTGTAAAGACACTAACTATATCAGTAACCTCGTTATCCTATGAGTAAGGTAAATTCAGGTATTATTTTTTATTATTATTCCATTTACAGAAAAGGTAATTAAGGTGCAGAGAAGTGAATAAACTTACTAAAGTGTTACAGTTAATAAGGAACATAATTGAAATCCAAAAATCAAGCACCCTTACCTTTGTATTTGAGTTGTTAAACACAACTGATCATGAGAAAAAAAGCTTTCAAAAATAAACAAATAAAACGGAAAAGCAAAAATAATAAAGAAAAGTTAGTTATAAATTTACTGAAAACTCATTTTATTTTACAATAAACTCAACTTCATGTTTTAAAGCAAACCACAGACTGGGAGAAAATACTTGCCCCATAGATGACCTTCCTATTCTCACATAGGAAAAAAACCACCTACCCTATGAAAAGTTGGCACAGTATATGAACATGCAGTTTTGGGAAATATAACTCAAATATCTAATAAATAAATAGTCATTCTTGCTGGTAACTGAGCAAATTAAAATAAAAGCAAAGAGATAATAGTTTTTCCACAAACCAAAAATAAAAGTTAAACAGTAGGTAAAATGTCAAATGATGGCAGGGTCTTCCTGTGAGAAAAGAAATTAATCAACTAATTTGGGAAGCATTCAGTAATATGTAGAAAAGGTGAAGATGTGACCACTGCAAGAAAGGAAAAAAAAAATTACTGAGCAATTCCTCATCTTGGTATCTGCTCCTAGAGAGACCACTAACACAGAAAGTTTAAAGAAAAAGTGCACATAGATATTCACTGCAACATTGCTTGAAACAGAATAACACTGGAAAAAACTAAGCATCAAATGAGAAATGAATAAATAAAAGCTGGTATATACCTATAAAGATATATGTAAGAGGCTGGGCACAGTGGTTCATACCTGTATTCCCAGTACTTTGGGAAGCCAAGGTGGGAGAATTGCTTGAGACCAGGAATACAAGACCAGCCTGGGCAAAATGGTGAGACTACATATCTACAACAAAAATAGTCGAAGTGTGGTGGTACACACCTGCAGTCCCAGTTACTCAGTAGGCTGAACCCAGCATATCACTTGAGCCCAGGAGTTCAAGGCTGCAGTGAGCTATGATCATGCCGCACTGCAGCCTGGGTGACAGAGTGAGAACTTGTGTCTATTAAAAAAAAAAAAAAGAAAAGAAAGAAAGAAATAAAATATATGAGTAAAAGAAATGAGCCAGTTCAACATAGATAAATCTATAAAACAATTTATAAAACAAAGTTTCACTGATTTAGGAAAATTTATAAATCACATGAAAAAAATGTTACAAATTTTCTATTCATGGCATTTATAAATTCCATTTTTAAAGGACTAGAACAATATACACTGATTTTATAATATGTTTATGTCAAGAGAAAAAAGAGGTGGATAGATAGGCTGGTTAGTTTTATCTATGACATAGTTTTTTAAAGATTTTGTGTTTATATATTACTTACATAATGTTAAGTACATTATAATAAAATATTTTAAATTATTTCACAGTATTATGAAAACCTATAAAAATTTCAAGGACTTTCAAAGTTAAATTGGCACAAACAGATTGATGAAATTATTTGAATTTTGAAAGAATCAAGTAGGAAACAGAAAGGGATGAAAATTTTAAGCCAACTTAAAAAAAACTACCACAAGGAAGAGTTATTAAATTACATTTTAAACTACAGAAATGCTATTACAGCTATAAAAGCAATCTGTGGTAACTGGGGAAGATATGTATACCCACTAACACTCTGATAAACTGCTGGGGTTTCTGCTTTTTTTATTTCTTATTCTTTGGAATCAGCATTAAGAAACTGATAAGATGGTTTAATTAAATGGTAGAAAAAATTGTGTTCCAGGAGACAGCCTAATAATTTTGCTATTGTTTCCATGTGTATTCAGATCTAGGTCTTGGGTCTATCTGCAAGTGAACAGCATATTGTAACACAAAACTCTTTCTCTGTGTCACTTTTATCCCTGAAATAGACATAAGAGTAGAGAAATACATTTTCTTTTCTACTATAAGTTTTGAAATTTTTTTTGTAAGATTCACATATTTGTTCTAATATAGACAACATTTGTAATTAACTCATCAACTGAACCTACTACTTACAATTTTTAAAGCAAAAGCCTAATACCTAACTTTATTGGGATCAATTTTTCATTCACGAAATCACAAAAAATGACAGCATGAGATTTATTAAACAGTAATGATTGCTCATATCACCCCTTAGCTGATTGCAGTAGGTCATTAAGCTTTTCCTTGTCTAAGACCTATGTCAGCTCAGTTTCTTGCTTTAAACCTCACTATAGTTTTTTTCCCTGAGTTAGGGCGGAGCACTTGTCTATTAAAGCAGCAGTTTTATATGCTTTTGGGGAGTACAGAGCTTGGTCACACAGCACTGAAATGCAATTCGAGTTCAAGCACCAAATATTCACTCCAAAATTTCTAGTGATCAACATTCATATACAGCGCAGTTTCTTCTAAAATTGAGTTATGCTAATATGGCAGACATTTTATGAATTAGAAATATTACAGTGAGTGAATATGTCCCATTAATGATTATATCCCACTAGTTAATGTAGATTACCTGATTACAAAAGTGCATATATACCTATTCAGGTATTTTCATTTGGCCAACAAATAATTGAGGTATTCTACTTACTCTGTACTCAGTACTGCATACACACACACACAATCACATGCACACTTACATCTTTCTGTGTCTCAGATGAATCACGGGTAAGGTAAATCCTGAAATATGCTGAGCATAGCTAATTTAATGAAGAAAAAACACTAATTATAAAGGGAATGGAGGCTCAAAGAAATCAAATGGCCTTTCAAATACATTGGCTCCATATCTGCCATGCCCAAATCACTCCTCCCTTAGTTAATTCCAAAAGGAAAACGTAAGACCTCTTATTTAATTCTTCATTAAGAATACCTCAAATAGGGTTATGGATCAAAAAAACAGTGGGCTTCCTTAACTTTATTCCAGGTTTCAGGGGAACATGGGTAGGGCTCACATTCATCCAGCTACATAAATAATTAGAAGTGCTACAGATCCACATTTATATGTGTATCATTTATGTGTGACCATGCAATCTATTCTAGAAGTATTCAAATTCAAATTGTATTATAACTATCTTTAAAATTTTTATCTTAGTGGAAGGTTTTTACCTATCAATTATTACCTCAAATGTTAATGGATTAAATTTTCCAATCAAAAGAAATGGAGTGGCTAAATAAAATGAAAAGCAAGATCTAACTATATACCTGTTATAACCTGTTGATGAATTGACTACTTTATAATTATATAATGACCTTATTTGTTATGACGATTTTAGATTTGAAGTCTGTTTTGTTTGGTATATGTATAACTACTCCCTCTCTCTCTTGGGTTTTCATTTGTGAGAAATATTTTTTTCATTCTTTTCTTTTTAATCTTGATGTGTCCACTTCACTTTTAAGGACTGGAACAATATATACATGCACCCAAAATTGGAGCACCTAAATATATAAAGCAAATATTAACAGAATTTAAGGAAGAAATAGACGGCATACTATTATAATAGGGAACTTAAATATTCCACTTTTGACAATAGACAGGTCATCCAGACAGAAAAATCAGTAAAAAAATATTGGACTTGAACTACACTTTCAGCTAAATGGGCCTAACAGGCATATAAAACATTTCTTCCAACAGAAGGAGAATACACATTCTTCTCAAGCCTACATGAAAAATTCTCCAGTTTCCATCACATATTAGACCACAAAATAAATCTTAACAAATTTAAGGAGATTTAAAAATCCTATCAAGTATTTTTTCCACCAATGGTATGAAACTAGAAATCAAAAATAAGAGGAATTTCAGAAAATTCACAAATATGTGAAAATTGAACATTATTTCCTGAACAACCATTAAGTCAAAGATATTAAAAGAGATATTTAAATATATCTTGACACAAGGGGAAATGAAAGTAGAACACATCAAGCATATGGAGGTCATAAAACAGTTCTAGGAGGGAAGTTTGTAGCAATAAATGCCTATAACAACAAAAAAAGAGTAAAGAGCTCAAATAACACATAAATAAACTAATGTTAAACCTCAAGGAACTAGAAATAGAGGATCAAATTAAGCCCAATGTTAGCAGACAGAAAGAAAAAAAAAAAACAACAGAAAAGATCAACAAAACTAGCCTTGAATTTTTGAAAAAAATAAACAAAATTGTCAAACCTTATTCTAAACTAAGAAAAAAGGAAGAAAACAAAAAAATAGGATTATAAATGAGAGAGGAGACATTGTTACTAATACCACAGAAATACAAAAGATCATGAGACTATTAACAGTTTTACAGAAATTAGATAAATAAATAGAAAAAAATAGATAAATTTCTAGAAACATACAATCTACCCAAACTGAATCATGAAGAAACAGAAAATCACAAATGACCAAAAATGAATAAAAATATTAAATCAGTAATAAAAAGTCTCTCATCAATGAAAAGCCCAGGACCTGACGACTTTATTACTGAATTCTATCAAACATTTAAGAAAGAATTTATGCTAATTCTTCTCAAACTCTTTCCAAAAAAAAAAATTAAAAAGGAAGAAATACTTCCAAACTTATTTTGTGAGGTCAGCATTACACTGATACCAAAGCAAGACAATGACATTACAAAAAAAGAAATTTACAGGCCAAATTTACAGGTATAAAACTCCTCAACAAAATATAGCAAAGTGAATCCAACAAAACATTAAAGTAATCATTCATCATTATTAAGTGGGATTTATCTCAGGGATGCAAACATGGTTCAACATATGCAAATCTATAAATCTGATGTGACACAGAATAAAGGACATAATTATATAATCATCTCAATAGTGGAGAAAAAAGCATTTGACAAAGTTCAGCATCCTTTCATTATAAAAACTTTCAACAAATCAAGTATAGAAGGAATGTACCTCAACACAATAAAGGCCATATATATGACAATTCCACAGCTAACATCATATTTAATGGGAGAAAGTTGGAAGTTATTCCTCTGAGATCAACAGCAAGACAAGGATTACGACTATTGCCACTTCCATTCACAATGTACTAGAAGTCTTAACCAAAGCAATTAAGCAAGAGAAAGAAATAGAGGCATTCAAATTGGAAAAGAAGCAGTTAAATTGTTCCTGAGTGCAGACAACATGATCTCATATAGAAAACCCTAAAGATTCCATCAAAACATTTTTAGAATTAATAAACAGATCTGTTAAAAGACGGAATACAAAATCAACATAGAAAAAATGCATTTCTTACACTAACAGTAAACTATATGAAAAATAAATCAAGAAAACAATCCAAATTATAATAGCTACCCAGAAAACAAAATTTAGGAATAAATTTATCTAAGTTAGTAAAAGATTGGTACACTGAAAACTAGAAAGTACATTTACGAAAGAAATTAAAGAAGACATACATAAATGGAAAGATATTTTATGTTCATGGATTGAAAGAATTGCTATTGTTAAAATATCCATACCACGTAAAATGATCAATGCAATCTTTATCAAAATTTCAAAGACATTTTACACAGAATTTTTTTAATGCCAAAACATCACATGGAATCACAAACAACCCAAAACAGTCAAAGCAATCTTATACAAGAGAAAAGCTGGAGGCATTGAACTACCTGACTTCAAAATCTGCTACAAAGCTATAGTAATCAAAATAACATAGCACTAACATAAAAACAGACACATATACCAAAAAGCAACAAAGAGCTCAGAAATAAGTCCACATCAATTGATTTTCAAAACAGATGCCAAGAACACAGGATGGGGAAACAACCATCTCTTTAATAAATTGTGTTGGGAAAACTTGATATTGACATATGGAAAAGTGAAATTAGACCCTTATTTCACATACACTAAAATCAACTCAAAATGGAATAAAGACTTAAACATAGGATCTGAAACTGTAAAACTACTAGAAAAAAAGAGCTTTATGACATTGGTTTGAGCAATTATTTTTTTAATATGACCCCAAAAGCACAGCCAACAAAACAAAAATTAAAAAATGGGATTACATCAAACTAAAAATCTTCTGCTCAGTCAAGGAAACAATCAGCCGAGTGAGCCTATAAAATGGGACAAAATTTTTGTAAATTATATATCTGATAATGGGCTTAATGTCTGAAATACATAAGGAACACAAACAACTCAATAGCCAGAAACAAAATAACCCATGCAAAAAATCTGAGTAGACACTTCCCAAAAGAAGACATACAAAATGTCAACAGGTCTATGAAAGTATGCTAAACATCACCAATCATCAAAGAAGTGCAAATTAAGACCACAATGAGGTATCACCTTACACCTGTTAGACTTAGACAGACTGTTAACAAAAATACTAAAAGCAAAAAATATTTGATAAAGAAAAAAGAGAATCCTTGCACACTATTAATAGGAATATAAATTAATTCAACCATTATGGACATCAGTATCAAGATTTCTCAAAATATTAAAATGAAACTACCATATAATCCAGCAAGCCCACTACTGGGTATAAATAAAATCAGTATATTAAAGAGATTTCTGCACTCCTATGTTAATTGCAGCATTATTCACAATAACCAAAATATGGAATCAATCTGTTGAATGAATAAGAAAAATCTCTCTCTCTCTCTCTCTCTCTCTCACACACACACACACACACACACACACACAAAATGAAATATTAAGCCCCACAAAAGTAGGAAATTTCATCATTTATGACAAGATGGATGAACCTAGAGGACATTATGCTAAGTGAAATAAGCCAGACATAGGAAGACAAAACCCACATGATCTCATGTATATGTGGAATCTAAAAAAGTTTAACTCAGAAGCAAAACATAGAATGGTAGTTGCCAGGAGAATTTTGGACTGAATGTTTTTAAAATGTGGTACATATACATGATGGAATAAAAAAGGACAAAATTATGAACTTCACAGCAACTTGGATGGATTTAGAGTCTGTCATACTATCACAGAAACAAAGAACTGAGTACCACATGTCTCACTCATAAGTGGACCCTGAACATTTACTACAAGAAAGGGATTGGCAGTAGTGAAACACTGTCAGGGAAGGAGGGGCACATAACATCAATAAGGGTATCTGATCCTAAACTGGGCACAGTGAGGGCAAATGGGAGGCCCAAACTTCACCTGTACGTTGAACATGTATGTACCTGATCCTGATTTGTACCCCACATCTTTAAAACAAAATAATAATAAAAGAAAAAATAAAGGAAAAGAAAAAAAGGAGATGTTATTCTAAGGATACAAAATTTTAGTTGGACAAGAGGAATAAGTTTAAGAGTTCAATTGTGTAACATGGTGACTATAGATAATAAGAATGTATTGTATACTTGAAAATTGCTGAAAGAGGATCATTACAAAAAATGTATGTGAGGGAATACATATGCTAATAAGTTTGATTTAGCCATTCCACAATGCAGACATATATCAAAACCTCATATTGTGCATCATTAACATATACAAGTTTTATTTGTCAATAAAATAAATTAATTAAACAGGAATAAATTACTGGCACATGCTACAAATATGGATAGACTCTGAAGACTTATTTTAAGTGCAAGAAGTAAGACCAAAAAGAAATAGGATATAATTCAATTGCTATAAAATGTCTGGAATAGGTAAATCTATGGAAATGGAAAGCAGATTAGTGGTTGCCAGGAGCTAGCTGGCTAGCAGTAGGAAATGTGTATGGGGCTTCCTTTTGGAGGAGATGAAAATGTTCTGCAACTAAGTAGAGGTGATGATGGCTGCACAATACCATGAACACACTAAATGTTACTGAATTGTTCACTTTAAATGGTTTGTTTTATGTTGTGTGAATTTCTCAATAAAGATATTTTTTAAAATAAAAAAAAGATTTGTAAAGGTTTTAACTTATTAATGTTTTTATATTTATGTTTTTCTTTCCCAGAAACTCAAAACAGAAAAAACAAAGGTAAGTAGAAATGGTAAAAGCCAATTGAAATTGTTTTATATTGTCTTTTAGACCCAAATTTATTCAGCATGGTTTCAACCAAAATGTTATTACTTTGTGTGGGGGTTAAATAAAACTGTGTTTCCAGGTTTCAGAAGAATTTGTAATACAACCTCACAATTTAACTGAATTGGGTACTGGATCTTATGCAGTACTTGGAACAAATTTTGGGGAAATCATAATGTAAGAAACACCAGAAAAAATTAACGTTTTTTTTAAAGAATGAAGCAACTAAATGTTAATTGCCAAGGGTTCATTTTCTTATTATTTGCTTTCTTTTTTGAAATGAGATCAGGACATTCTCTCATAAAGTTACCTATAGAATCATAATTATTAACATGCCCAAATTTATATAGAGTTTTTTTACTTGAAGTTTTTTTTAATATTATTTTATTATAAAGATGTGGGGTACAAGTCAGGATTAGGTACATAAGTAATATATGTGCAGGTGTGTTTGGTCCTACAACTGGTCCTCACTTCCCCTAGCTTAGGATCAGGTACTCTTTGTGTTGTTACATGGTCCCCCTTCTCCCCGGCAGTGTCCCACGACTGCTGATCCCTCTTGTGCTATTGTGATTAATGTTCAGGTCCCACATAAAGGATTTGAAAATTTTATATAACCCTTACAGTAGCAGACTTTTTTTTCTTTTATGGAACGATAACATACCTTAAAGCCATACACAGAAAGATATTACAGAGTCAAAACTAAAATTCTGATTTTGATATAAATACATATGGAAAATTAAGTGTTTTTATTTATCTTTAAAACTGTCTTTATAGTTCATAGCAAGAGAAAAAAGAGGAGAGAACTTTTCTTCATGTGTACTTTCTCTTACCTTTTTTTTGTTTTCTTTTTCTTTTTTTTTTTTTTTTCATTTGGTGTCCCGCCACCGCAGCCTTGACCTTCTGGGCTCCGGCGATCCTTCCGCCTCAACCTTCCATGTAGCTGGAATTACAGGCGCGCGCTACCACGCCTGGCTAATTTTATTATTTTTTTATTTTTTTATTTTTTTGGAGATGAGGTCTCGCCAATTTGCCCAGGCGGGTCTCGAACCCGCAGGCTCAGGCAATTCACTCACTTCAGCCTCCCAAGGCGCGGGATTACAGGCTGAGGCACCGAGCCCGGCTTCTCTTACCTTCTTTAAAGCCTTAAATATACTTCCAGAGAGTTGTATAAGGTATTTAATGTTGATGAGAATGTTTTTAATCTTATATTTAGTCCAACAAATTGTCATTCCTGCTAAACAAGTCTTCCATTTTTCTTCAAGTTTGCAGCCATCTGTAATGTCTTTTTTTATAAATTTTGCAGCAGTCCTTCTTGGGAAATTCCAGGTGAGAGTTACTTCACTCTTAGTAAATATAAAATTTGTTTTGACAACCTCTAAACATGTGTATTCAATAACCTGTTTATTTGATTATCTAAACTCAGTGGAAAATATTTCTCACTGTGCATTAAAGTTTCTCACATACTAAGCAAAACCAGGCCTCAGCATACCCAGAAATATGTTTGCAAGGATTTAGGGTTTTTATCAATGCTTTTTCTTCAAGAAATCTTACCCTGATGTAATCCCTATGGACTAGTATATAATTTAACTAGAATGTACTTAACTCGTATATGATAACAGGAATTTTCCATCTAAGCCCTGTTTCATTGCCAACTCTTTCTCAATCAGAAGTGCAAGTTCAACTATCCCTTTCTCAGGTGGCACCAAAATTCCTTGGGTGGTATATCCTTCTAATTAGCAAGGGATTAGCCCAAAGATTTTCTATGACCTGATTTTGTGACCAAAGTCATACAGTGTCCTTAATGACACTTCTCATAGTTATTATGAGGATTTAATTAGGCCATGTTTTAGAACAAAGCTGAGCTGAGACTTCTGAGACATACTCTGGGCAACATGATGAGCATCTGTCTACCAGTCTCACAGCACTTGCTTCTTCATTTTGTTCTTCAATCAAATTTAAATGGCTTTGCCTGTTTATAGATAGTCAAAATTTAGAATGTTAAATCTATGAATGAAATGCCTATCTTCCACATCTCTTATTGCAATTATTCTGCAGCTTGAAACAAATGGTTTGTTAATATGTCTGAAGTCCTCTTAGTTGTCATGTGATGTCCTTGATGGCTCTAAAGTGATGGTATTCTGTTAATATTTAATAGCACTGATTTATTTATATGATAAATTACCTTGCCTTCTTGCAAACACTAAATCTCCAATAAATATGGATTCAAAAAAAGTATTGATGCCCTTCTCCTCTACCCATCATCATAATTTATAGCAACAAGAATAAAATTTTAAAATATTTTTTATTGTCTCAAATCTACAACTTAAATATAATCTTGGATTCCCTCATTCTATCCTAATTCAAATCAATGTTATTCCTGCAATTGTATCTTCAAATGAGTTTTGAATCACTCCACTTCTCTCCATTTTCAGTAAAACCTAGGAAATAGAACCAACCTATCCCCACTCTCTTCCCCTGAATAAATGCAAATGATTTTCAGTTGTTCTCTGTGCTTCATTCAATGTCTCCATAAGTATTGTTCATAAGCACATGAAAGGACATCATCCCAATAATTGACATGGTATGTTTATTTATCATGACTTTTCTCAAGATGAAAGTAAGGTGTTTTACTTCAATAAAGTTCATATAGCACAATTTTCTGACAGATGAAAGTAAAGTGTTTTAAGAAATCAGAAGGCTGATTCCCAAACCTGACCCCCCAAATGTTCATCATAGTCCAGTTAGACTGACCACTTTTCATTTCTTACATCATGAAACACTTTACTTCTTCAAGACTTATGCACTTGCTGCTTCTGCCTCGAAAATTGTTTTTTCTTATCTTCACATGTCTGGCTCTCTTTCATTCTTTTATCTTAGTTCAAATATTACCTACTCAGAAAGGCTATGAGGTAATAATTTACTTAAAAACATATTTATTCCCCTTCCTAGTTAATCTTATTACCATAACTTGTTCACCTCATAGAATTTTTTAAAAGCTACTAACATTTTATTTAGTTGTCATCATGTAATCCTTAATCTTCCTACAACAAAATGTTAACCTCTTAATATTTTAATCTTTCTTTGTCCCTCTCTTCCTTCCTTCCTTTCCTCCTTCCTTCCTTCCTTCCTTTTATTCCTTCCTTGCTGTCTCGCGGTTATCTCCAATGCCAAAAAATGGTAATTGGCACATAGTAAGTACTCAATATAAAAATAAACATTCTCATTCCACTTGATGACTGCTATGAACTGCACTATATCCCCACAAAAGCCATATGTGGAAATTCCAGTCCTCAATGTGACTATGTTTGGAGTAGCGTCTTTAGGAGTTATCAAGGTTAAACAAGGTCATAAGGGTGGGCCCCTAACCCAATAAAACTAAAGATCTTATAAAAAGAGAAAAATAAAAAATAGACAAAATAAAGAAATCTCTCTTTCTCCCTCTTCTCTTCTTTCTTTCTCTCTTTGTTTCTCCCTCCCCTTCTCTCTCTGTGCACACTCAGAAGAAAGGCTATGTGAGGACAAAGTGGTATATGTAAGCCAAGAAGAGAGCTCTCACAAGAAACAGAACCCTGCTAAAATTTCTGCTTTGGACTTTCCAGCCTCCAGAACAGTGAAAAAAAAAAAAAGAAAAACAAATGTATGTTGCTTAAGCTACACAGTTTGTGGTATTATATTACGGCAGTCTGAACAGATTAGCACAGTGACCAACTCTAAGTACAGGCTTATACATCATTTGTGTATAAAAACATACCATTGTTGCCTAATTATCTTCTTTCTAGCCTATTAAAAGTATCTAATAAGGTCCTAACAAGACAGAAGAAAGCAAAATATTGTTTATGGTGATATTTTATTTTGTTTTTGTAAATATTAAATTCTTGTGAACTATAGCAATTATATAGTAGAGTGATAGAAAATAAATAAAATGTACTACTGGACTACAAGAAGTAGTAAAATTTAAATAGCACTACAGTCTCTGTTTTCTACTTGTTGAAATGTTTTACATTCTGAGAATCTAACTTAAGTGCCTCCTCCTATCTTTCCAAGCACAATTAATCATTCCTTTTATACTCCCAAAGTACATTGCATATACTTTTATGTGATATCGATTCAATCCTGTTTTGTTAAGGCTATTTGTAAACCTCTGGATCTCTCACATTACATTGTAAAATATTTTGGCCTCAGGGCTATGTTATGGTTTCTGTCTCTCACAGTATCTAACACATGAGTTGTATAGAAGTAGTGCTTAATGAATTTTTGTTGAGTAAAATGGTAAATTAAAAACGAATTAATAATTAAGTGAGACTAGGAAAGAAACATTAATATAAAAGTTAAGGCAATTCTGAGCAGTTATAGGTTATATTCCTGAAAAATACCATGATTAGCACACCTAAGATCGGCAAACTTGTGCTCTCAGAAAATAAGTGGTGTGTGTGTGGGTGTGTAGACTATAATGTGTATGCGTGTATATACATATGTTATATATGTATTCAGAGTAAATTTAATTTTAAAAATAAATAGCTTTCAAAACACACAATTGTTTATGTTTATTAAATCTTGTTCTGCTAGGTAAACCATATAGGACAATTTTTCAGATGACTGTGGACTGACCCATTTTTTCCCCTTTCTCATTTATAGTTCTCAAGAATAACTTCAAAATATGCTGAGATAAAGGGGAACTAGCAAGAACATACTGGGCTGTGTTCCAGGCCCTTCCTAGAAATAGGATTTTTTTTATGGTTCAGTCCAATAAGTCACATGCCTCAGGGCATAAAACTCAGAATGGGCTTCTTCCAACATCCCTAATCTGCAGTGAAAAATGAGGCACACACAAAGACTCCATCCACCCTGGAAAGCTTTATGAGCCATTTAATCCACCACACAGATTATTGTATAATAGTAGCAGAGTTTATGACCATGATTTTCTTGACATTGACATCCATCAAAAAACGAGGACATTGATTTTCTATAATCTATGGAAGGAGAGATTAAGCTTTTTTTCATATTCTCTATAAGAGTCTGAATCAAAAGTACATAGAAGAGTTTAAAAATTAAGAATTTAGTACACAAACGTCAAACCTCATTAATTTAAAATGTGTTGATTAGAGTGTCTTACTCTATCCATGCTACTATAATAAAATACCTGCTACTGGATAATTTATAAAGAATAGAAATTTATTTCTCACAGTTCTGGGGACTAGGAAGTTTAAGATCAAAATTCTGGCATGGCAGGTTCAGTGTCTGGTGACATTTGCTTTCTCTTCCAAGGTGATGCCTTGTTGTTGGGTCCTCACATGATAGAAAGTAGAAGAACAAGAGGAACCTAGGTTGTGACTTCCAGCACTTTTATAAGAGTATTAATCCATTCTTAAGGACAGAGGCCTCATCACTTAACTCCCCAAGGTAATAGCTTTTAAAAAGTAAAATTATTCTGGGAACCATGAAATGGAGTAACTCCTCAGAGTTGCTATCCATTCAACACTCAATCCTCCTCAAAGCAGCATTTTTAGAAAAATATCCTATCTCTCTTTCATCCTTAGTCACTAAAAAATTAGTAAAACACAGTTGCTTTTATTTAGTGTTTTCTGTGTAAAGAATGTATATATGACCACGTAAAAAATAGTAGAAGCCATAGCTACACAGTTGAAAAGGGAATCAACAGTTCCTCAAAGATCCAAGCAAAGATATATTTACCAAAATCTTATCATCTTCTGAACAACATTGATTACCATCTATAACTATTTTATCTTTAAAAATACAACTTTCGTTTCAAAATCAGGCAGACTACATTATGTTAAGTCAACTTTGATGAAAATTGAATAATTTGTGATATTAGAATCTTAATTACAACCTTTCTAGACCTAGGGTTTTTTTAAAAGCTTTTACCAGGTTTATATATTGTTTTACCCCCTTACCAATTTTAAACTTAAAAAAAAGTCAAGATAGAACAAATTGATGAAAAATAAGCAACAGAACTAAAAATCCTATCAACCAAATTGATCTAATTGATATTTACAGAACATACCCAACGATGGCAGAATCTACATTATTTTTAAGTACACATGAAACATTCACAACAATAGACCATATTCTTAGCCACAGATCAAATCATTACAAACAAATAATATAGAAATCATGTAAAATATATTCTTAGAAATATTTGCCAACTGTATATCTGAAAAAGGCCTAACATCTAGAATCTACAAGGAACTCAGGCATGCTGAAAAGAAAAAAGCAAACAGCCTCACTAAAAATTGGGCAAAAAACATGAATAGACACTTGTCAAAAGAAGCCAACAGACACACGAAAAAGTGCTCAGTCTCACTAATCATCAGAGAAATGCAAATCAAGACCACATTGAGACATCACCTCAGTAAGAATGACCATCATTAATAAAACAAACAACAAATGCTGGCAAGGATGCTGAGAAAAAGGAACGCTTCTACACTGCTGGTAGGAATGCGAACTAGTGAAACCTCTTTGGAAGACAGTGTGGCAGTTTCTGAAAGAACCAGAAATTGACCTTCCATATGACCCAGCAATTCCCCTACTGGGAATATACCCAGAGGAACTCAAATCATTCTACTAAAAAGATACCTGCACATTCATGTTTGTTGCAGCCCTATTCACAATAGCAAAAACATGGAACCAACCATGCTGCCCATGGAAGCTGGACTGGAAAAAAAATGTGGTACATATACAGAATGGAATGTCATTCAGCCATAAAGAAGGGCAAACATATGGACTTCGCAGCAACTTGGTTGGATTTATACTTAGTAATCTACCACAGAAACAAAGAACAGAGTACCATATGTTCTCACTCATAAGCGGACCTTGAACGATTATCATAATACAACAAGAAAGGTATTGGCAGTAGTGGGAAACTGCCAGGGGAGGAGGAGTGTGATTGGCAGTTGAGGGAAACTGCCAGGGAAGGGAGGGGCATATCTCATTAACAAGAGTACCTGCAAGCCGGGCTCCATGGCTCAGCCTGTAATCCCGCACCTTTGGGAGGCTGAGGCGAGTGGATTGCCTGAGCCCGAGGGTTCGAGACCCGCCAGGGCAAGCGAGACCTCATCTCTACAATAAATCAAAAAATTAGCCGGGCGTGGTAGCGCGCGCCTGTAATTCCAGCTTCTTGGAAGGCTGAGGCGGAAGGATCGCCGGAGCCCAGCAGGTCGAGGCTGCGGTGGCCGGGATCGGCCACTGCACTCCAGTCTGGGTGACAGAGTGAGACTCCAACTCAAAACAAAACAAAACAAAACAAAAAAAAGAGTACTTGCATAATGAACACTTGTATACCTAACCCTGAATTGTACCTTACATCTTTAAAATAAAGTTAAAAAAAAAAGAAAAAAGGGAAAAAGAAATAAATTTATTGTTCATTTTCAGTTAATAGAATTAAACTGGAAATCCACAATAGAAAGATAACTGGAAAATCTCAAAATATTAGACAATTAAACAATATATGTCTAAAAAAATTCATGAGACAAAAAGGAAGACACAAAGGAAACTAGAAAATATTTTAAACTTAATGGAAATTAAAATATCAAGTTTTCTGCAAAGCTAAGGGAGTGCTTGAGGGAAATTTATACCATCAAAATGCTCATATTGGGGAAAAGAGAAAGGACTCTGTGTTGATTCAAAGTAGTCATGTGTCACGTGACAACATATTGGTCAACAACAGACCTCTGGTATGATGGTGATTCCATAAGGTTATAATTGAGCTGAAAAAATTCTATTGCCCTGGAAATGTCAAGGCTGTTGTAAGATCATAAGGAAAACCATTAGCTACTTGTTACAAAAGTTCATTTAAAATAGCCTCAGACAGGTCCTTCAGAGGCATCCCAGAAGAAAGCATGGTTATCATAGGGGTGACAGCATGTGTTACCACCTCTGAAAACCTTCTGGTGGAAGTGGAAGACAGTGAATTTGATGCTCCTGGCCCTGTGTAGGTCTAGGCTAAAGTGTGTGCCCTGAGCCTTAGTTTTTAACAAAAATTGGAAAAGAAAAAAAGAAGATTTTAAAAATAGAAAAAAGCATATAAAAATATTAAAGAAAACATTTTGTATAGCTGTACACTGTATTTGTGTTTTAAGCTAAGTATTATAAAAAATCAAAAGGGTTGACCAGGCTCGGTGGCTCAGCCTGTAATGCCAGAGCTTTGGAGGCCGAGGTGAGTGGATTGCCTGAGCTCATGGGTTCGAGACCAGCCTGGGCAACTTGGTGAGACCTCATCTTTACAATAAATCAAAAATTAGCCGGGCGGTAGCGCGTGCCTGTAGTTCCGGCTACTTCGAAGGCTGAGGCGGAAGGATCTCCGGAGCCCAGCAGGTCGAAGCTGCAGGGGCCTAGAGTGGCCACTGCACGCCCGTCTGGGCGACAGAGTGAGATAACAACTCACAAAAAAAAAAATCAAAAAGGCTTTATTTATTTTATTTTTTTAAAAGATGTGTGATACAATTCAGGATTAGGTACATAAGTGATCATCGTACAGGTGAAATTTGGACTTCCCATTGGTCCTCACTTCACCTGGCTTGGGATCAGTTACCCTTACTAGTGTTATGTACCCTATTCCCCTCTCTCCCCTGGCAGTGACCTGCTACTGCCAATTCCTTTCATGTAGTATTATGATAAATGTACAGGGTCCACTTATGAGTGAGAACATGTGGTACTCAGTTCTTTGTTTATGTGATAGATCACTGAGTATGATAGATAGACTCTGAATCCATCTAAGCTGCTGCGAAGTCCATAATTTTGTTCTTCTTTATAACTGTGTAGCATCAAAATGTTTTTTAACAATTAAAAAGTTTATAAAAACATTACAATAAGCTAAGGTTAATTTATAATTTTAAAAAATCTTTTATTAAATTTAGTGCAACCCAAATGTACAATGTTTATAGTCCACAATAGTGCACAGTAATGTTCTGAACCTTCACATTCACTCACCGCTCACTCACTTATTACCCAGAACAATGTCCAATCCTGCAAGCTCTATTCATGGTATTTTATACAGGCATACTGTTTTTTAAGTCTTTTATACCATATTTTTACAATACTTTGTTTAGGTGCAGAAATGTTTAGATATGCTTACCTCATGTTACAATTGCCTGCAGTAGTCAATATAGTAACATGCTGTACATGTTTGTAGCCTGGGATCAATAGATTATATCATATAACCTAGGTGTGTAGTAGGCCATATTATCTAGGATTGTGTATGTATACTCTATGATGTTTGCATAATGATGAAATTGCCTAATGAAACATTTTTCAGAATATAGCCCCATCATTAAGCAGTGCATGATTGTATATTGTCAAATTATTTTATTTACATTCCTTGAAAAAGCATTCCTTCTTGAATGAGGAGTTTAATGCTACTTGATTTCAAAATGTAATAAAAACTTCCACTAAGATAGCATGGTATTGGTGTCATGATAGACAATTAGATCAATGGCCCAGACTTGAGAGTCAGAATTGACTCACACCACACACATTTATGGATAACTAAATGTTAAAAAAGGTACAAAAGCAATTTGGTGGAGAACAAATAGGCTTTTTAACAACTAGTGTTGATACAATTGAACTTCCATCCATAGCAATAAATAAATAAACATATAATCTTGACCTATACTTCATGCTTTATATAATAATTAACTTAAAATGAATCATATAAGAGGGGCACACCTCATCAACAAGAATACCTACACAATGAATATTTGTATACCTAACCCTGAATCGTACCCCACAATTTTAAAATAAAAATTAAAAGAGGAAAAAAAATGAATCATATACTTAAATATAAAATGTAGAACTATAAAACTTCTGGAAGGAAATATTGGAGAAAAATCTTTGTGGCCTTGGATTAGGCAAAATATTATTAGATATGACACCAAAAAGCATACTCCATAAAAGAAAAATTGACAAATTGAATTTCTTCAAACTAAGGCATTATTGTTCTCTGAGACTGAAAAAGGAAGATACATGTCTGACAAAAATATCATGTCTAGAACATGTGAAGAACTCTCAAACTCAACAATAAGGAGATAGGGTGCAGTGGCTCACACCTGTAATCCAATTACAATGCCTTCGAAGGTTGAGATGGGAGGACCAGTTGAGACCAGGGGTTCAAGATCATCCTGGACAACATAACAAGATCCCATCTCCACAAACTGTTTTAAAAATTAGCCAGATGTGGTGTCATGCTCCTGTAATCCTAGCTACTTGGGAGGCTGAAGCTGGAAGTTCACTTGAGTCCAGGAGTTTGAGGTTATAGTGAGCTATAATAGCACCACTGTACACCCACCTGGGCAACAGGCAAGATTCTGTCTTTAAAATAATGATAACAGTAATAGCAATAATATAAGGAGACAAATGACAATATGGGCAAAATAGTTGATCATTTGCTTCACCAAAAAACATATTTGTATGGCAAATAAGTCTATGAAAAGATGTTCAACATCACTATTAGGAAAATACAAATTAAAATCACAATGAGATACCACTAAATACCCATTAAAACAGCAAAATTTTTAAACATAGTACAATAAAATAAAACCAAACACCAGAAGGATATATGGCAACTAGAACTGCTGTACATGGCTGGAAGGAACGCAAAATGAAACAACAATCTCACTTCTAGGTAGATATCCAAGATAAATGAATTTTAGTTCATGGACAAACTTATGTATACCTACTTAAAGCAGATTTATTTGTAATTGCCAAAACCCAAAAGGAACTAATAGATTCTTTAACAAGTGCGTGAATAAACATATTGTGGTACAGTCATGCTATAGAACACATCTCAACAATAAGAAAAATAATTGAAGAACAAATGAAAAATGAATGCATAGCAAATGCATTATGCTAAGTGAACGAAGCTAGACTCAAAAGTTTACATACTCTATGATTCCATTTAAATAATATTCTGGAAAGGCAAGTCTATAGATTTAACAAATAGATCAGTGGTTTCTAGAAGTAAAGAAGTAAGAAGAGGGATTGTTTATGTAGAGATAACACAGGGGAGTTTTGGGTGGTGAAACTATTTTGTACAAAACTGTGGGAGTGGACATGTGACTCTATGAATTTTCCAAAATCCATAGGAAAATCTCTTTAAAATTTGTGTCTTTCCTTTTTGACCAAATTAGTTTTGACAGAAACAGTTATCATTGAAGAGTGAATAATATCTTAAGCAAAAACATACACACAGATGGCACATGCACTCAGTCTTCATTATTCATGGGTCGCTAATTTACAAATCACCTACTAGTTACAATTTATTTGCAACCTCCAAATAAATACTTGCAGCACTTTCTCAGTCATTCCTCGGTATGTGTATGCACAGAGTGGTGAAAAAAATTGAGTCTCCTGACATCCATGTTCCCAGCTGAGTTAAAACAAGGCAATAATCTGTAAAAAAATCCTTTTGGTGATATACTTAGTGCCATATTTTTCAGATTGTTACGGTTTTTATTGGTGATTTAGCTGTTTAAAATAGCTCCAGAGCACAGTGTTGAAGTGCTGTCTAGTGTTCCTAAGTGCAAGAAAGCTGTAATATGCCTGACAAAGAAACTGTGTGTGATTAGATAAGCTTTGCTGAAGCATGATCTACAGTGCTCTTGGCCAGGAGTTCAATATAAATGAATCAACATATATTAAATAAGTTTTCTTTCAATAGAAACACATATAAAACATGGTTATGAATTGAGCAGTGGACAAAAATATGGTGACCATAGACTCAGTGGATTTCTACTAGAAGTGGTTCAGTATTCACTAATTCAGCATTCAATGCCTTTACAGAACGTAACTACCATGTCTAATGAAAATCAAGATAAATATATAGATACATAGACATATGTAACATAGTTATATAGTTAAAATAGTATATTTTAATTCTAAATATTTAAAATTTATATAAACAATCATTTTTGAACAATGACTAGATTTAATATTTTTACAGCTTTTGCTGAAATCATTTTTGCAGTCATAGCTCTTCTGAAGCTTATTCCCAGTTCAAAGGTATTACATAAGTTTGGCATCACAAGTCTCTTTTTGGGGTTTTCCTCAATTTTCAAATTGTTCAGAGATCAGGGACTCTTGAATGGTACAGGCTAATCCCCTGTTAATGGTAGTATGACTGCAATAGACTTTTTGTTCAACTTACATTTTATTCATGACCTAAATCTAATCTCTTCCTCTTTCAGCTATCAGAAGAAAAAAAAATTTATATGAAAGGATACACATTTCCTTCTATCTAGTCTCTGCTTTTAACTTTCAATTAAATAAACAACCAAAGAAATAATGCCATCTAATTTTTCTATCAATATGTTAAGCTCACAGCCATTAGCGTTTATTTTATAGTCATAAAATGATTATTGCTCTCTATTAACAATAGAGACCTTTTCCTTATAAAGGAAAGCTCTAGAATTTAACTGTTCTAGAGGTGTTATTTGACATACACTCACACTTCTCTCTCTCTCTCTCTCTTTTTTTTTTTTTTTTAACTGGATGGTGGTCTGCTCCATGTCATCACAAAGGGGCAGGCACACTTCTCTTAAAAGCTGATGTTCTGCCTAGCAACAGTAAACACAGGCTTCTTTAGATAAAGGGACAAACACAAATATGATGGAAACTTAAATAACATTTAAGGCTAGTGAGGTTTTAAAAACCTATTTAAAGTGTTCTCTTGCTGATTTGTTTGAGTTCTTTGTAGATTCTGGATATTAGTCTTTTGCCAAATGTGTATTTTTCAAGTATCTTCTTCTATTCCACAGGTTGCTTGTTTAGTCTATTGATTATTTCTTTTGCTGTGCAGAAAATTTTTAGTTTAATTAAGTCCCACTTGTTTATATTTGTTTTTGTTGCATTTTTTTTTTATTTTTTAGTCTTAGCCATGAATTCTTTGCCTAGACCAATGTCTAGAAGAGTTTTTCCTGGGATTTCTTCTAGGATTTTTGTGGCTTCACATATGTCTGACATTTAATTCTTTATTCATCTTGAGTTCTTTTTTGTATATGGTGAGAAATAGGGATCAAATTTCATTTTTCTGTATGTAGCCATTTAATTTTCCCAGCAGCATTTGTTGACTAGAGTGTCCTTTCCCAGTGCATGTTTTTGACTACTTTGTTGAAGATCAGTTGGTTGTAGGTATTTGAGTTTGTTTCTTGGTTCTCTATTCTATTCCATAGGTCCACGTGTCTGCTATTATACCAGTATCATGCTATTTTGTAGTGTAATTTGAAGTCAGGCAATGTGATGCCTCCAGCTTTGTTCTTTTTTGTTTAAGATTGTTTTGTCTATTCTGGCTCTTTTTTGGTACCATATAAATTTTAGGCTTTTTTTTCCCCAATTCTGTGAAAAATGAAGTTAGAAGTTTGATAGGAATTGCATTAAATCTGTAAATTACTTTGGACAATATGGTTATTTTAACAATGTTGATTCTTCCAATCTATAAGTATAGGAGGTTTTAACACTTGCTTGTGTCCTATATAATTTATTTCTTCATTGTTTTGTAGTTCTTCTTGTAGACGTCTTTCACAGCCTTGGTTGAATACATTCCAAGGTATTCTAGCTTTTTGGCAGCTATTGTAAATGGAATTGAGTTATTGATTTGATTCTAGGCCTGTTTGCTATTGGTATGTAGCAGTGCTGCTTATTTGTGTGTGTTGATTTCTTATCCTGAGACTTTACTGAATTCATTTAGCAAGTCCAGGAGTTTTTGGAGGAGTTTTTAGAATTATCCAGGTATAAGATCATATTGCTGGCATACAGATATTTTGATGTCTTTCCTTTCTTAACTTGGATACCCTTTATTTCTTTCTCTTGACTGATTGCTCTGGTTAGGAATTCTAGAACCATGCTGAAAAGGAGTAGTGAAAGTGGGCATCCTTTCCTTGTTCCAGTTCTGAGGGGGAACGTGTTCACCTTTTCTCCATTCAGGATCACATTGGCTGTGAGTTTGTTATATATTGCTTTTATTATTTTGAGAAATGTTCCTACTATGTTTATTTTGCTGAGGGTTTTATCATGAAGAGATGATAGATTTTATTGAATGCTTTTTTTGTGTCTATTGAAACATGTATATTTATTTAATTCTGTTTATGTGGTGGATTTTGTTTATTGGCTTGCATATGTTGAACTATCCTTGCATTCCTGGGATAAAATCCACTTGATCATGGTGTATTATTTTTTATGTGCTGTTGAATTTTGTTTGCCAATATTTTGTTGATGATTTTTGTATCTTTGTTCATCAGAAATTATGGTCTGTAGTTTGTTGTTGTTGTTGTTGTGGCTATGTCTTTTGCTGACTTTGGATTTAGAATGAGTTAGGGAGAATTCTCTCCTCTTCAAACTTATGGAATAGTTTCAGTAAAATTGGTACCAGTTCTTCTTTGAAAGTCTGGTAGAATTCACCTGAGTGTCTGTCAGGTCCTGGACATTTTTTTGTGGAGTTTTAACTATGGATTCAATCTTAATACTTGTTCCTGGTCTGTTCAAGGTTTTTATTTCTTTCTGATTCTAGGTTGAGGGATGGTATATTTCTAAGAATGTATCCATTTCTTCGAGATCATCTAGTTTGTTTGGATAGAGGTATTCATAATAATTCCAGATGATCTTTCATTTTTCCACAATATCATTTGTAATGTCTCCATTTTTATTTCTGATTAAGCTAACCTGAATCTTATCTCTTTGTTTTTTATTAATCTAGCTAACAATTATCAATTTTTTTATCTTCTCAATAACCAACTTTTTGTTTCATTGATCTTTTGTATTTTTTTAACTTCAATTTTGTTTAGTTCTGCTCTAATCTTTGTCATTTTTTTCTTCTGCCAGCAAATAACCTTATTAAAAAGTGGACAAATGACATGATGATACATCTCTCTAAAGAAGATATACAAATGGCCAACAAATATATTTTAAAACACTCAACATCACTAATTATCAGGGAAATGCAAACTAAAACCACAATGAGATACCACCTCACAACAGTCACAATGTCCATTATTTAAAAAATCAAAAACAATAGACAGTTATACAGTGTTGGGAGGAATGCAAATTAGTACAACCTCTTTGAACATTAGTAAGGACATTTTTTCAAAGAACTAAAAGTAGATCTACCATTTGACCCAGCAATTTCACTACTTGGCATCTACCCAAAGGAACAGAGGTTATTACAGAAAAAAAGACACCTAAACTCATATATTCATTGCAGCACAATTCACAATTGCCAAGATGTGAAATCAACTATATGCCCATCAACTGATAGACAATGGAAATGTGGCAGATATGTGTATAGATATAGGTATGGATATAAGATAGATAGATAGATAGATAGTAGATAGATAGATAGATAGATACCATCATCCTAAGCTAAGTGACACAGGAATGGAAAAATGGAAAATCAGAAACCACGTATTCTCACGTATAAGTGGAAGCTAAACTAGGGAGTACAAGGGCATACAGAATGGCATAATAGACATTGAAGAAGGGGAAGGTGGATGGGGATAAAAATCACCTATCCAGTATAATGTGCACAAGTGGGCATAGAGGGTGTATGCTAAAAGCCTAGACTTCTTTGCCACTATTCAATGCATCCCCTGTAACCAAAAATCATTTATACCCTTAAAACTATTGAAAGTAGCCGGGCTCGGTGGCTCAGCCTGTAATCCCGTGCCTTTGGGAGGCTGAGATGAGTGGATTGCCTGAGCCCGCGGGTTCGAGACCCGCCTAGGCAAGCGAGACCTCATCTCTACAATAAATCAAAAAAATTAGCCGGGAGTGGTAGCGCGTGCCTGTAGCTCCAGCTACTTGGAAGGCTGAGGCGGAAGGATCGCTGGAGCCCAGCAGGTCGAGGCTGCGGTGGCCGGGAGCAGCCACTGCACTCCAGTCTGGGCGACAAAGTGAGACTCCAACCCCCCCAAAAAAAAAATATCTTATAGTTATGACAGTCTATTTTAGGCAAATTACAACTTCACTTACATTCTCTCCTTCCCCTGAATTACATGATTGATGCTACAATTTACATGTTTTTATGTATCCATTGATATAATTTAGTTATAATCATTTTAAATATATTAAACTTTTACACTTGAATTAAAGATAATTTACTCACCCCTGTTATTATAATAAAATATTTTGTTTTTAAACTATATTTCTACTTTTGCCAACACATTTTATATTTCCTTATGTTCTTGTGTTACTTTTTATCATTTTTAACTTCAACTTAAAAAACATTGTTAGCCTTTCATGTAAGACAAGTCTAGTGTTGGTAACACTCTCAGCTTTTGTTTGAAAAAGTCTTTATGTCCCCTTCACTTTTAAATGACTGATGTGCAAGACATACCATCCTTGGTTGGCAGTTTTTATTCAGCACTTTTACTATTTCAATGTCATTCCACTTCCTACTTGCCTTCAAGGCCAAAGAGCCCAAAGTTCCCTAAAAACTGTAAGAGCAGAGAATACTTCACAAGTCATAGCATGTGAATATTACACTGATGCCAAAACCAGACAAAGATAGCATAAGAAAAACAGAATAGTACTATAGGCTAACATTGCTTACAAATGCCTATATTAAAAAATGAAGAAAGATCTTAAATAAATAACCTATACTTCCACTTTTAGAGATTAGAAAAAAAGAGTAAAAAGTCCTTAACAAAGTACTAGTACAACAAGTTCAGAAGCATATAGAAAGGATCATATGCCAAAAGGAAGATTTATCCAGGAATGCAAGGTAGGTTTATAGTGTTAAAGTCTATCAATGAAACACATTATAGTAGTGGAATAAAGGACAAAAGCTATACAATCTTTTCAAAAGATGCAGAACAATGGTAAAATGTGATATACTTTCCTTATAAAAACATTGAAAAAATAGAAATAGAAGAGAACATCATCAAAAGCCCTTGTCAAAGCCATCTATGAAAAACCTGCTGCTAAAATTTTCCTTAATGGCAAAGGTTAAAAGCTTTCATCAATAAAATCAGATAATTATGTATACCCTTACCAATTCCTTTCAACATTTTATTGGAAGTTTTAGCCAGGGCAATTAGGCAAGAAAGGACAGGAAAGTAAGAGGTAAAACTGTCTTTATTTTCAGATGACATCATCTGAAAATTATAAGCAGTCTACACACACATACAGTCACAGTTAAAACACAAGTTGAATGAAATTGCAGTATGCAAGATTATTGTATACAAATTAATTATACTGCTATGTAATAGTAATGAATAATCACAAATTAAAATTAGAAAAGAATCATTCAGCCGGGCTCGGTGGCTCAGCCTGTAATCCTGCGCCTTTGGGAGGCTGAGGTGAGTGGATTGCCTGAGCCCGCGGGTTCGAGACCTGCCTGGGCAAGCAAGACCTCATCTCTACAATAAATCAAAAAATTAGCCGAGCGTGGTAGCGCGCGCCTGTAGTTCCAGCTACTTGGAAGGCTGAGGCGGAAGGATCGCCGGAGCCCAGCAGGTCGAGGCTGCAGTGGCCGGGAGCGGCCACTGCACTCCAGTCTGGGCGACAGAGTGAGACTC
>CAUYQG010109834.1:0-24650 GCA_963574415.1 Tarsius wallacei | reverse complement strand
TCACCCAGACTGGAGTGCAGTGGCCACTCCCGGCCACCGCAGCCTCGACCTGCTGGGCTCCGGCGATCCTTCCGCCTCAGCCTTCCGAGTAGCCGGAATTACCAGGCACGTGCTACCACGCCCGGCTGATTTTTTAAATTTATTGTAGAGATGAGGTTTCGCCTGCCCAGGCGGGTCTCGAACGCGCGGGCTCAGGCAATCCACTCACCTCAGCCTCCCAAAGGCGTGGAATTACAGGCTGAGTCACCGAGCCCGGCTAGTCTTTTTAACATTGGAGTTATAGAATGTCTGACAGATACGTGCTCTTTTGGTTTATGGTCGCTGTAAACGTAATTCCAGAATTAGAGCTGTGAAGACTGCCATGCTTAAAACCAAAGTACACAGCTCAGAAAGTGTGGGAGATTCTAAACCACCTGCTCAGAAGGAAAGACAGTGGGGAAAGGATTCTTCATTCAGCTTGACCCTTCATAGCCTGTGTTATTCCTTTAGGCCTCTGAACTCTTACCAGATAATACAAATAAGACTATTTAAGCCTGCCCTTGCATCTTCCAAATTACACAATGAGCTCAAGGTGATTTCCCCATTACCGATACACACAGAACCAGCATCTTACTGAGGTGACTTTCCCTTTATTTCTCTAATCCATTTCCTCTGTTCATGTGAAGAATTGGAATTAGGAAGTGACTGTGGGCTAAATGGAAACCAAAAGGATTCCAGCAGAGGCTTAAAGCAGGGTTTCTTGACCTTAGCACGGTTGATATCTTGAGCCAGATAATTATTTGGTGGGCAGGGAGGTTGTGACTATTATAGAAAATTTAATAGCGTCCCGGGCTTCCACCTACAACTTGTCAGTAGCACATCTTCTCTCCTCAATGTGACAAACAAAAATGTCTCCAGACATTGCCAAATGTCCCCCTGGAAGTAAAATCACCCGGTTGAGAACCATTGACTTCAAGCAAGCACCAAGTACCCTAGGAGAGACGCATGGCCACCTTTCACACTGGGCAGCAAGTTGGCTATTCTTTATTGAGATCAAAGGTGAAGAATTGGTTCCTAGAGATGCTTGGAGGGAGAATCAGCAGGACTTCGCAGATAATTGTCTGGAGAATACAAGAGTAGAGGAAGTCAAAAACAATGTCATCTGGGCATGGTGACTCAAGCCTGTAATCCTAGCACTTTGGGAGGCTGAGGTGAGGGAATTGCCTGAACCCACGGGTTTGAGAACAGCCTTGGCAACTTGGTGAGACCTCATCTCTACTATAAATCAAAAAATTAGCCTGCGTGGTAGCATGTGCCTGTTGTTCCTGCTACTTGGAAGACTGAGGTGGAAGGATCGCTGGAGCCCAGCAGGTTGATGCTGGGGTGGCTGTGAGCCTGCCACTGCACTCCAGCCTAGGTGACAAAGTGAGACTCCAACTCAAAAGAAACAGTGTTAAGATTTTACCTATTTAACACATTCTTTCCTATTCACTCATTTCTTCAGGTAGTTTACAGAATTGGGTTCTGTAATGAGGAGTCTTTCCAGAGTGGGTAGAGCTCCCTAAATGTTAACATTGAGACTTACATAGGCCAGTTATTCTTATTCTTCATTATCTGTTTGAAGTGTTAAGTCTAAATGTTACAGAAAGAATACTCAGAGTATAAAATATGTGGATGTGAACAGGGACAGGGACAGGAACATTTGCCAAAATATCTTGAGAAGATGGTCCTGTTTGCAGCTCAGGAGCTTTAGACACCCGCCTCCATCCTGTAACCTATGTAGGTTTGTGACCCTGTTGGATTGAAACAGAGACGTGTCAGACAGCCCCCCGGAACCTAAAGTCGCTTGCCCAGAGCTCCCTGATCAGAGAGCATGAGCCGGTGCCTGGTGAGTCAGAAGCTGGGTTGCTCCCAGGTCAGTGTCAGGAGCTGCGGGAGCAGCCGCCAGGGTCTGTTGTGGACAGCTGTCTTAAGGCATGCTGGCCTTTGATGTAACCCAGTGTGTGTAATGACTGCCTGCCCTTTAAAGACAAACAGATTTGTGTTGGGAGGTTAACAAATAATGAAATAGGAAAGGAGATGGTGGATAGGTTTCACCCAAGTCTAGATGTTCATCTGAGAGAAGGTCCAAACATAATAAGGGCAGGCAGCTAAGTAGCATTCCGCCATGGCCACCACCTTGCTTCTGGAATGGAGCCTTGGGATGACCTCCATCCCTGGCCCTGTGAAGCACCAGCAGCTTTCCCTGGCTGCAGTGATTCTGAGATATAGGAATGTATCTTTCCTCTTTGTCATTCCTGGACATTTTCCTTTCTCTGCTCATTTATTCCTACAAACACAGACTGGATGGTAGTCCGGGCACAGGGTTTGTGCTGGTGCTGGGGTTACTATAATGGCAGGAACGTGGTTTCTGCTCTTTGGGGAGATGAAAGGCATTGAGTACATGGATGAGAACCAAGGAGGAACTCCCTCGTTCTGATGGCTGGATGAGAATTTGAGGTAGATTTCCCCAGAGATTCTCATTAAATCTTGAATGAGTAGAGTTTGGTAAACGGTACCAGGAAGGGGCATTCACATAGAAGAAGTTGCATGTGCAACGGTCAGAGGAGAGGTGAGTTCAGGGGTATAGTTGTGAGGTAAGTGGTCTCAAGAATGGAGACAAGGGATCAGGCATGGTGGCTCATGCCTATATTCTCCATGCTTTGGGAGGCTGAGGTGGGAGGATCACTGGAAGCCAGGAGTTTGAGACCAACCTGGGAAACATAGTAAGACTCCTGTCTCTACAAAAAATAAACAAATTAGGCAGGTGTGGTGGCTCACCTTTGTAGTCCCAACTACTTGGGAGGCTGAGACAGGAGGATCACTTGAGCCCATGAGTTGGAGGCGGCTATGATTGCACCACTGCACTCCAGCCTGGGCGACAGAGCAAGACCCTGTCTCTTAAGCAAAAAGAAAAATGGAGGCAAGGAGACCACTCTAGCTATTGCAGACATTCAGCTAGGAGATGATACATAGGAAGTCACACAAGCCCTGCTCACAGCATTACATGTCCCCATTGTGACCCCAGAATAGGTCAGCTTTCTATAACTCTGAAGGTCATTAACAACAAGGCAGAATAATTATTCAGAACTTCCACGAACATTTTGACAGGTTCTGTACATCCTTTGTAAGTTAATTGGCTGCTAGTACATTTGTTTAGACTTTTCAAAATCCCCAAGTGTTAAACGATTTTTTTTCCCTCTTATTAATCGCAAGTTTGGTATTCTTAGAGGGCGAAAGTGCTGTTCTCCCAGGCTTTGAGTAAAAATCCTTAATGTCATGTAGCTGTGTCTTTTTGCTGAACTTTATCTTTAACAAAGGAAGAGAATACTTAGGTAACTGTGCGAGCCCTAATCTGAGCATGACTTTAAGGGATTGGAGAAGATTCCCTGGAGAACCCAGAGAACTTGCTGACCAAGCTGGCATCAGTTTTCTTTCCTGTAAAATGTTTCCACTCACATGCTCTGACTCCAGCCTGAGGCTGGCACTGGCTGAGGGTTTGCAGCAAAGCAGTATTTGAATGCTGGCCTTGCCCTGACCCATGCTCAAATCATTTGTTTCACTAAGAATATGTATTTTGAGATAGCAAACTAGATTAGTTCACATCCAGCAGCTTAATTGCTGATTCAGTTAAAAAGTCTTCGCCGGATAGGGCCTGGACTGAAGTTGAACAGCCTCAGAGGCTGCCAGGACTTTTCCTAAACGAAACAGCACTCCTCTTTTTAAAAAAAATTTTAAGAGCAGAACCACAGGCACATGCTTAAAAATTTCAAGCTGTACTTAATCTCTCTTAAGTTTCTTACACATTCTTCTGGAATATCCTGTATATATTTACAAACACGCATGCATAGGGTAATGTCTATCATATTTACCAAAAAAACTCTCTTGATTTAAAAAAATTAATATTATATCTTTCCAATTTTTTCCTGCTCCTGTCTTTGTAATAACAGCATTGTATTCTATTGAATGAATATAGTATAACGTACTTACCCACGCCCATACAAATGGATGTTCACCTATCCTCAGTCTTTTGCTATTTCAAATAATGCAGTGGCAAACATTCTTACACATACATTTTTGTACATTTCATGCGTGCATACCTGTAGTATAAATTTTTAGAATTGGACTTGCTAGGCCAAAGGGTATGCACATTATTAAACCTGATAGACATTGCTACTGTCTTTGGAGGAGACAGAGTGTCATTGCTTTATAGAAAATGTGCAGCAGGCAGCCTGAAATGCTGCTAGTTTCCATTGACCAGAAATTGTTGCTCCCTAATACAGAGGATATCATCGAATGCATTACAACTGCAAGGCAGGCAGGGAGAGGAGCATGAATGACATTGGGCAGGACAGATGACTTCTGGGGACCAGTTTTCTCATCTGTTCCATCAATGTGGGCAGGATGATCTAGTCTATAATTTTACATAAACCCAGGTATGAACAGTTCTGGTTCTGAGACCCAGGAGCCTGACTTATAGGAGAGGCTTAAGCAGGAAGTAAAATGTCAGGATTAGCTCTTTAATTTCCAGATCCTTTATCTTTTCATTAGCATTGAATAAAGTGAAAAGACTTCAGGGTATCTGGCCCTCCCCTGGCAGCAGACAAACTGAACAACTCTATTTTCAGGAGACTGCATAGCAGCTTCTTTAACTGTACCATCCTCCTCTCGACCTTTCATGCCAAACACATTCCTTCAGGAGGCCCATTCATTAGAAGGGCCTCAGAGCCAGAGATGGGGTCATTATGGTTTCTGTTACAATTCACTTGGAAGGGATCTCCAGGTGGAAGTCTGGTCAAAAGTTTTCTGAGGTATTGGACCACAAAATTTTCTAGAGAGGGAAGACATGCAAGATGATTTCCCTCAAAGCCTCACACTCATCTTGGTCTAACCAGTGTTTATAAGGGGAAAACAGTCTACAACAAGGGTAATGGTTTATAAGGGCGGAGCCTGCTTTGTACCTCTGTTTTATTTCCTTGTGCCGTTCCCACGCCCCCCTTCCTAATACCATTGAGGTCTTATCCCATGTTGTATATGGCCTAGGAAACACCGACTGATTTGATGTAGCACTCCTCTACACTTTGGCAAATTGAAGAATCAACAATTTGAAGAAGAACCATGATTCAATTCTCTTGAGAAGGGAATGGATTAAGACTTATTCTCTCCGCTCTCACCTTCTTATTTTGGGGAATTTCAAACCTATGGAAAAGTTGACCAGTATCATGAATGACCAGCATGCATCCCTCTCCTCAATGTACCAGTTGTAAGCATTTGCCATATTAAATTCTTAGGTGATGCTGCTGCTGGTCTGGGAGCATACTTTTATGAACCTCTGCCATAAATCTATACCTATGTATAAGTAGCGGGTATATATTTCACTCTGAACTACAGTTGATCCTTGAACGACACTGGTTTGAACTGTGTGTGAGTCCACTTATACATGGATGTTTTTCAACCAAAACAAAGCAAAAATGCAGTATTTGCAGGATGCAAAACCCATGTATACGGAGGGCCGCTTTTCCTTTACTTGGGTTCTGCAGGGCCGACTTTAGGACTTAAGTATGAGAGGATTTTGGTAGGGGTGGGGTCCTGCAACAATTCTGCGTATATACAGAAAGAGGACTATAATTGAAAATGCAGTGTATATATCAGTGAGTATCTCCTAAAAACAAGTGTTTTCCCTTCATAATAATACCCTATTCTACTCAAGAAATTTAACATTGATACATGAAGAGTGTAGGTCAGTTGTCTTGTAGAATTTTCCACACTCTGTGTCAGATTGTTTCCTCATGATTAGATTTGGGTCAAACATTTTGGTCAAGAATACTACAGAGCTGATGTATACTTCCGATTGTATATCACCATGAGACACATAATAGTTCTATCCTATTATTGATGATGCTGAGCTTAAATACCTGGCTTAGGTAATGTCTGCCAGATCTCTCTACTTTGTAAAGGTATTTTCTAGTTTGTAATTAATGAACAATATCAATAATATCCATTGACATGTTGATGATCCTTTCTTGAATCTTTTTAGAGACAGGGTCTTGCTGTATCCTCCAGGCTAGAGAACAGTGGCATGATTATTGCTCACTGCAGCCTTGAAGTCCCGGACTTAAGCGATCCTCCTGCCTCAGCCTCCTAAGTAGTTGGGACTGCAAGTGGGTGCCACCATACCAGCTAATTAAAAAAAATTGTGAAGACAGGGTTTTGCTATGTTGTCCATGCTGTCTCAAACTCTTGACCTCAAGTGATCCTCCCACCTCTGTCTCCCAAAAGTACTGGGATTATAGGCATGAGCCACTGCACCTGGTCTCTGAATTCATTTTTACGTTGATGATTACAGAATGTGATCTTCTAGTTTTCACTCCTTGACATTTATTAGCTCTCATTCTCTTATAAAGAGGAACCCCCTGATCCCCCACCCCCCATGTTTTTTAGTATCACTTCAGACTCATGGAATTCTTTTAAAAAATCATAGCTATAGTCCATTAACTTTATTATTTTTTTAGATGCTCTAATTATCCCAAATTTGGTACATAGGAGTCCTTTCAAGATGCCTCTGGAGTCCTTTCAACATATCTCTGACATCTCTGAGCACTAGCTGGCTTTTCTGGAACACAATAAGATGTTGTTTCTTTCCTGCCTTAGTCTTAGAGTCAGCTATTTTTTGAGAAACCTGCTTTTTTTTTTTTGGTGGAGAAATGGTCTTTAGAAGCCAAGATCTGGGCATGATGTTTGCTCATTGCTAGATAAGTCTCTGCTTCCAGGTACTTTCTGTAGAAGAACTAAGAAATTTAAATATTTTAACTCTTGAGTTCATACTGATGTGTTCGATTCAGACAGAATCACAAACGCCTTACCTTACTTCCCCATTTTACACTTGTGTTCCTCTTGTCTCACTATGAGAACCTTGCTTACAGATTTGCAACACCCATATCATGGCCAACAATAAATCTACCATGTGAAGTTCAAGTTTCTTTTTTTTTCTGAGTTGGGGTCTAACTCTGGTTGCCAAAAGGCTGGAGTGCAGTGGCATTATCATGGCTCACCGCAGCCTCAGACTCTTGGGCTCAGGTGAGTCTCCTGCCTCAGCCTCCTGTACTACAGGTGTACGCCACCACGCCTGACTAATTTCTTAAATTTTTGTAGAGTCGAGGTCTCACTATGTTGCCCAGGCTGGTCTCCAACTCTTGGACTCGAGTTATCCTCTCTTTAGCCTCCCAAAGTGTTTGGATTATAGGCATGAGCCACTGCACCCAGCCAAATTCAAGATTTCTTTTCCATTCTTTTTGTCCTTAGACTACATCCCAGTAAGGAGGACTAGTTAGAGAACAATATGTTGAATTGGGACCTGTTCCTTATGCATACATAGGAGTGGTCTAGGGCTCTGGGTCTCAGGATCAGTCATGACCAGGGGAAACATGTTCGAACAGAGTGGAATTCCTGATCTTCCCTCACTCTGTTAATTTGCTTAGTTTTGTCTATTGCTTAGTAATCTGTGAAAAAAGCAAAGTACCCTGTGGGGGGATAATTAAGGGATGATTGGTACAACCTGAGGGGCAGGCCTTTCAAACAGAAGGGAACTGGCTGAGTTTGGTTTTGGTGGTCCAGTTAATTGCTTTTGACAGGAATGGAACTGACTCTGGTATCCCTGGAGCAGGTCTGGGATCCGTGAAACAGATTGTGACTAAGCAGATAAGTTGCTTCCCTGGCAGGCCTTTTAGTGCAGCTGTTGTTTTGTACTTGAGTAATTTGGGTTTCCCTTTCCTTTTCATACAATATTATCTAGTTTTAATCCCCTCCTGCATAAGAGTTGCAGGGAACAAATTTTTTTCTTTTGAATAAACATCTTGGGGAAGTTAACTTTTCACATTTGTTGCTGTTGTTCTTTACTTGACATTAAGAAGCTTTTATAAGCAATTAAAACTAGGAGAAAACCCAAACCAAAAATTTCCCCTAAACTTCAAATGACCTCAGTAGGAACCTCTCCAGTATTTCTGTTTTTGACTCCTTTGGTGAATTTAGGGAGTGACTCTTTATCCCACTTTCTAATGACAACTTTGAACTATTGGTCAACGTGGATAAACATATCTAATAAGTTCTGTTATATATGGCTTTGGGGTCAGACTAAGAAGACTGTCTTAAAACTATACTGAATCTGAATGTATTTCCTGGAAAAACTTGGCCCTTTTCTTGAGTGGCATATTTTTTTTGTAAAGATATTCTCAGCCAGGCATGGTGGCTCAAGCCTGTAATCCCAGCACTTTGGGAGGCTGAGGTGAGAGAATTGCCTAAACCCATGGGTTTGAGACAGCCTGGACAAATTTGTGAGACCTCATCTCTACAATAAATCAAAAAATTAGCCGGCCGTGGTAGTATGCACCTGTAGTTCTGGCTACTTGGAAGGCTGAGGCGGAAGGATCACCTGAGCCCAGCAAGATGCTTTAAAATCCCAGATCCTTTCGATATTAAAGCATCTTGTCAGTTCTTCCTTGGCAGATGAAGTCCATTTTGATCATGTCAGGGCACTCAAAGTCGAGTCAGTAAACTCAGAAAATTGACCACTGCCTGCTCTTGGCTACCTATGGGACAGGAAGAGAAGCTTGACATTTTCACTGTGCTGGTCTCTTCTGCATCTCAGTCATTCGACTTACTTTTGGGATCAGAATACCAGTTGTAGTACTATTCACATAATATTTTTCTTTAAATATACTTATTTTAAAAATTGAGATTTATAAACTTGGTGCAGTGATATGTGCCTGCAACCTTAGCTACTCAGGAGACTGGGATGGGAGGATCTCTTGACCCCAGGAATTTGAGACCAGCCTGGACAAAATAGCAAGGCCCTGTCTCAGAATAAGACCCCCAAAAAACAAAAAAAAATTTAATTTATATCTTTGGTTAAAAAGGGAAATGAACATGTTGGAGAAATGTTCATCATTTGTTGACATAAAACTGAGAGACTTTGCCCCTAAAGTAATTGGAAAGACCAAAAGAAAATTGCAAAAGGATGAGCATTCTCCAAGTTTTATTCAGTGCTGCCTAAAAAAGATCTCCATCAAGCATGGGTGAGGAATTTCATTTAGGGAAACATTACCCACTGCCATAATTTGACAGCCCTGGTGGTATTTGGGAAGATGGTAAACCTTGATTACACCTAGCCACTGGTTTTATGCCCAACTTTTGAATTTTTGAATGTTATTAAAAACTAGGAGTTTCACAGTCATTTGATGTATGCAGACCGAGGCACTAAATTTTTCTCTAAAAACAATATATGCCCACACATCCCAGTTTCAAAAATGATTTAAGCTGAGTTACAAGGGAGCATAAAATATGGCAGGATAAAATCAACTAAAGGTGAGACAAAACAAATAAACAAGGACATAAGATATGTACGATAAGAAATAGACTGGGCACAGTGGCTCACATCTGTAGTCTGTGCTTTGGGAGGCCAAGGCAGGAGGATCACTTGAGCCCAGGAGTTCAAGATTATAGTGAACTATGATAGTGCTACTGTACTCTAGCCTGGGCAATAGAGCGAGACCCTGTCTCTTAAAAAAAAAAAAAAAAAAAAAAAGACCAGGCACAGTAGTGGCTCACATTTGTATTCCCAGAACTTTGAGATGCTGAGGTGAGAGAATTACTTGAACCCAGGACTTTGAGACTAGCCTAGGCTTCATAGCAACACCCTGTCTCTCCAAAAAATAACAAAATTAGCCAGGTGTGGTAATGTGAACCTGTAGTCCTAGCTACTTGGGAGGCTGAGGTGGGAGGATCGCCTGAACCCAGGTCAAGGCTATGGTGAGCTGTGATCATGCCACTGCACTCTGGCTTGGGCGACAGACTCCAACTCAGGAGAAAAAAAAAAGAAGAAGACAAGGACAAAATAGAATTAGCCATGAAACTGAAAATGCATGCATGGTGACTTGTATACCTGCTGCATGGGAAGGTTAAATTTTGTATGAGTTTCCTAATAGCCAGTGAGAAAAAAGGAAGCTATATCTGTTCCACAATTTGCAACGTCTGTGAGATAAAATAAAACCAACTGCTTAAAAAAAAACCTGTGTTTTCTTCCAGGAACCCACATAGGAATTTGTGTGATCTATTGAGTACTGCCTTCAAGATTATCTTACTATAAATATATAATTTTCTAATATAACCATTGTTAGACTCTGATGACATTCCATCAAAGAGATATTTAGTAAGACTGCTTCTAGAATAGTCAGTGTGAAGTCCAACTCTCTACTGCTCTGCCGTTAAATATATAAATGTATATAAATGTATTTTATATTACCTAGAAGTGTATTCTTTAAGCATTTCTCCTGGAAGGTGATTTCTCTCTGGACAGTGAGTTCAATATTGTACTTCCATGATATGCCTGGACCACAGGTGGGCTGGGGGTAGGTTGGCATCCTCTTGTGAAAGCCACAGCCCCTAGTAAAAACTCCCATGTGTGGCTTTGTGGAGGGAAGACTCCTGGTGGGAGGGCTAGAACTCCTCTCGGAAACCCTTTGGATCTGCTCTGGCACACAGATATATTAAGGGAGTGATTGAGTTCCCGAGTTCCACCCAGTATGACATAGATTGAGACTGAACAAAGTGTAGAATGTATAAAACCATTGAGTCACCTTGACCAAGAAAGAAAACTCAACACATCCTTCACAGACTTCCTAGCTTTGATCCTGGTGCCTGGTGAACTCTCCAGGGCAAACTATTTTTAATGATAACTAAGGAAGTAGCTTGTCATATGAGATTGAAAGTAACTGAAATCAACTAAAAGCTGGGAACTATTAAAACTAATAACTTTAGCTTTCAAATAGTTGATGTTGCTGGGTACAATGACTCACACCTATAATCCCAGCACTTTGGGTGGCCAAGGTGAGAGGATTGCCTGAGCCCACAAGTTTGAGACCAGCCTGGACAACTTGGTGAGACCTAATCTCTACAATAAATCAAGAAAAATTAACCAGGCCTGATGGCACATGCCCTGTAGTTCCAGCTACTTGGAAGGCTGAGGCAGAAGGATCATCTGAGCCCAGCAGGTTGAAGCTGCACTGGCTGTGAGCGTGCTACTGCACTCCACCCTGGGTAACAGAAAGACTCCAACTCAAAAATAAATAAATAAACAAACAAACAAACAAATAATAGTTGATGGCAACAGAGTGAGACTCCGACTCGATAAATAAATAAATAAATAAATAAAATAGTTGATGTTTAGCCTTTCTGACAATGGTTACTTAGCAAGGTCGGTTGTCCTTTTAAGGTGATAAGCCTGTATCATATATGGTAAAAGGAAGCCTATCTGTATTTTTTGTTGTAGAGTGGCATGCACTCAGCTCATCTAAAAAGTGGTATCAGTTATTAGATCATTAGAAACAAGTTACAAAGAAGAGAGGCCAGAATGGCAACCTGTTTTAATCTGTTTGAAACCGCTTCCCTAGGAAATCATTTCCAATTGTGACTCTTGTAGCACTATGAAAATACAGGTTCTGAATGAGCCTCCATAGTCTAGGATTGAGTTCATGCGCTTGGCCTATGCTAGGGTTTGAATGTTTGTGTCTTTCCAGAATTCCTGTGTTGAAATCCTAACCCCAAAGGTGATGGTATTAAGAGAGGAGCCTTGGGAGGTCAGGGTGGTAGAGCCCTCATGAGTGGGATTAGTGCCCTTATAAAAAGAGGCCCAAGAGAGACTTCTTCTACCATGTGAGGACACAGCTAGATGGCACCCTCTATGAACTGGGCCCTTACCAGATTTGAATCTGCTGGCAACTTGATCTTGGACTTGCCAGCCTCTGGAACTGTGAGAAATAAATTTCTGTTGTTTATAGGCCACCTAGTCTATGGTATTTTGTTATAGAAGCTTGAATGGACCGAGACAGAAACACATGGATACTGCGAAGTGCGAGTCCTGCTGTAACAATACCTGAAAATGGGAAAGGAGCTTTGGAACTGGTGAATATGTAGAGGCTAGAAGAGTTTTGAGGTTCATGATAGAAAAGCTTACATTGCCATAAACAAAATGTTAGAGGCAATTCTGGTGAGGGCTCAAAGAAAAGAGGAGAGCTGTAGAAAAAGCCTGAGTCTTCCTAGAGAATACCCAGGTGGTCACAAACAGAATATTGGTAGAAATATGGGCAGTAAAGGCCATTTTGGTGAGGCCTCAGACGGAATGAAGAACGTGTTATTGGAAACGAGGAAAGGGCTCCTTGTTATAAAGTGGCAATGGACTTGGCTGAATTGTGTCACCTTATCTACCTGAAGAAGCAAATGTCCATAAAAAGCTACACGTAAGCTAACATTTTTGGTGGATTTCTCCACAGAATGGTAAAAAGCATAATGAGTATGAAGTGGCCATCCCCTCGGGTCTGAGAAACCCTGACTTATTTATTTGAGTTGGAGTCTCATTCTGTCGCCCAGGCTGGAGGGCAGTGGCATACTCATGGCCACCCCAGCGTCGATCTGCTGGGCTCAGGCGATCCTTCCGCCTCAGCCTCCCAAGACCCTGACTTATTAAGCAGCTGACTCATCAGTACTCTGTGATGCCTCTTTGGGCAAAGATAGATCTGTCTTACTAGTTTAGTCTTACCTTATTTTGGGTGATATGGCTGGGCCTTGTAGGCTAATTAGTTACAGTCTACCTTGGTCCAGGTGAACTTGGCCACCCAGAGGAAGGATAGGCTCAGCCATGGAAATGGGAATTTCTCATGAAAGACAAGTACTTCGCAAGGCCAATGGAGCCATATTTTAAGACCCACCCTAAAGCATGCCCCACAGGGACTTAAACATCTTCTCCCAGAACACATCCTGCTAGAGTCCTAGAGGTAAAGACCTCAATGAGAAACTCCTTTCTGAGGAGTTTAATGTTTGCTTTGTGCTTGCAAAACCTTTGACTTTAGAATGTCCATTTCCTCTTATTCAGGGTTTTGGGGTTTTTTTCTTTCCTCAGCCATGTTGGAAAATAATTTTGGCAGATGCAAGGCTAGATTGGACCCTCTTATCTCCGTCTCCCCTAGGGGACTTCTGTTAAGTTGCCTGTCTCATATGACAGAAATCATTTTCTGCTGGTTTTGATTGAGTTCTCTGGCACATGGGATAGGATTTGTTGTAACACACACATTCCCCCTGCCAAGGTACACAGAGTCTTTAGACTTAGAGGCTTGTTTTATGATTTTTTTCCCCCAAAACTTAATTTATTCTACATATCCCATGGCAGAGCTAAACATTTGTGGGTATGTGGCTGCCAGAACTGGTCGTGGATCAGATGGGACCGTGCCTATACTTGTTGAAGAAAGGGAGGATTGCTTCCTTCTGGGGCATATTTTCAGAGAGTTAAACTAATTAAAACACAACTTTTCAACAAACTTACTCATGAATAGAACTTATGGGATAAATCTAGGGGAAATTTTACCCACAGTTCAATCCTGGGGTAGCAGTCAAGTTTTTACTAGCCACAGAGAAGACATCTTGGATTGGGTAGAAAGTGTTCACTTCCCTCTGCTTGTGAGCCTGGATATGGCTGTCCGGAAGCCCCTTAGGTCACTATCAGACCCTGGAGATTCAAGGGCTACCTCTCTCATTACTCTATGTTGGTACGTAAAAAATTTTAAACTCTTAAAACTCAGGTAAGCAGGTGGATCATTTAAAATCTATTTGAAAAATATTTTAGGGCCAGGCACGGTGGCTCAAGCCTATAATCCCAGCACTTTGGGAGGCCGAGGCGAGAGGATCGCCTGAGTCCAGGAGTTCAAAACCAGCCTGGACAACTTGATGAGACCTTGTTTCTACAATATATCAAAAAATTAGCCAGGTGTGGTAGTGTGCGACTGTAGTTCCGGCTACTTGGAAGGCTGAGGTGGAAGTATCACCTGAGCCCAGCAGGTTGATACTGGGGTGGCCGTGAGCATGCCACTGCACTCCAGCCTGGGCGATAGAGTGAGACTGACTCAAAAAAAGAAAGAAAGAAAGAAAGAAAGAAAAATACTTTAGCAGCAAGATTCCTCCTTTCTAGTACCTGCTATAACAAAGACTCTTTTTTTGAGTCAGGGTCTTACTCTGCCTCTCACGTGATCCTCCTACCTCTGCCTCCAGAGTATCTGGCACTACAGGTATGTGCCACCATGCCTGGCTAATTTTTTGACTTATTATTTATTTATTTATTTTGGTAGAGACGAGGTCTTGCTATGTTGCCTAGGCTGGCCTCAAACTCCTGGGCTCAAGCAATCCTCTTGCCTCGGCCTCCCAAAGGCCTCCTGGAGCCACCATGCCCACTTGGAAAACCTTAGTGAGAATAGCATATGGTGGGAAACAAGATTTAGAAACAGCTATTCCAGATTCACTCATTTAATCAACAATTATTTTTATTGTAAACCGACTTTGTGCCAGGTACTGTGCTGTGGATGCTGGAATACCATGGTAAGCCAAGTATTTCCCGACCCCACCGAACTCTGTAGTTCAGTGGGGAGAACAGACATTATTCGACACTGTATAATAAATATTGTGATAAGCACTATGAAGGAAGAGTCCCAGGGCTTGGACATATAGTGGGGGACCTGGTCTAGACTTGGGAAGAGGGCAGTGGGCAGAGGAGGCTGCCCTGAGGAGGTGACGTTTGACCTGGTATCTGTAGGATGAGTAAGTATTAATCAGGGAAAGGGGAGCATGGTAAGGACAGAGGGACATCACATGGGAAAGAGCCCACGTGACTCTGACTTCCGTGAGCATGAGTTACCTGGGAGCTTTCTTAAAATATACATTTTGGGTCTCTCCCCCAGAGAGTTAGATTCAATGGGTCAAAGGCAGGGCCCAGAAATCTGCTTTGTTCCAGGGAATTATGATTCAGGTTGTCCTGGGGGGAATACTGCATTAAACATTTTTGGAGAAACTCTTTCCTTCCAATCTGCAATTTGTGCTGGAGAGAACTCCAGGCCTCCTTTGTCAGGATGGATACTAGTAGGTTTGGCATAAAGTATAACCCCAACTGTTCAGAGGGACCTGGCCTCACTACCTCGGGCTGACCCAGAGAACAGACAGTGGTCCTTTCTGCCACACTCCTTCACCCACCCTATCCTACTTTTTGCTCCACACATGCTTTCAGGGGCCTCAGATCCAAATCTGACATCAACTCGGGGCTTTGAGAGCCAAGTTAGGAAACAAAGGAAGTGGGTTTTTTTCCCTCTCAAATGTTCTGTATGTTACTATGGACAGTCAGATACCACTCTGTCTGCATATTCCCTCCTGACTTTTTCTGGAGGTAGAAAGGAGAGAGAAAACAGGAATGAGTTTGGGGAACCAGACACAGCTGTGGGCACGAGGGATCTTGGAAAGCCTGTGGCGCTTTTCCTGGTCAGTGGTGAGTTTTATAAGGTTCCTTGGTGGAGACATCACTGGCTGTGGCTGAGGCTGGTCCTCACTGATGGGACTTGCGGAGAGGAGTCATTGGGATGGCCCCAGATGGCAGGAGAACTGAACTGAACCAGCAGGGTTTCCTCCTTGGCCAGGTGCCTTCTGGAGGCTGCAGGACCTTGGCTGGTGTGCCGGGATAAGCCAGGGCCATCAGATTCGTGTTCTCTTTTCTCTCCACTGCCTCCATTGGCACAGGGCCTAAGGAATTAAGGTGGCAGGACTGTTAACTGAGATTGGCGCCCCTGCTTGAGCTACATGACACTTTTTCCATTCTCCATTTCAAGTCTCTGGTTATATCAGGAGAGAGTCTTAATGTGGCGCTCCATCTTTAAACCACTGGAAAACTTGCTAATCTCCCTTGCAATAGAGAAAGCAGACCTCAGCCTTCTGCAGGCAATAGCAGCTAGATCACATTTAGTGATCATTTGGTCTTTTTATTTTGACACTTAGCCTCTGTTTATGGTGAGTCGTACTGGTTCTCCATTGATAATAGCAAATAAAGTTTCCTTTTAACGTAGTTTTTTTTTTTTTTAAAGGAGTGTATTCAAAGCAAAATAAGAGTCCGAATGATATATGCAAATGACTGAGTTTGGGAACTGTGGGTGCTGGATGAAGCCATCTGGATTTCACATCTGCTTTAATCCTCATAGCAAGCCTATGAGGCAAGAAGGAGGATTTTTCCCAGTTTTCAGCAGAAGTAGCTTTCTCAGAGAAGGGAAGTGAGGTGCACAGCCTGGTTGACTTTGCCACTCTGCTCTCCCAGCCTACCTTTTCTTGTGGCTGAGTGACACAGTGGGCCTCATGTTTATCCCGTGACCCTGCAGCCCCCCTGCTCATGCTGTCTGAGCATTTCTCTCCTGTCTGTGGCCTGAAACTGCTGTCAGGAGCAGGCAGGGCTGGCCTCCCCCTTTGTCCTGGCTGTCTTCATTTCAGCCTGGGGAACGCTGGTCTAACTGTTGCTTAGCAAAGAACAGAGCTCAAGTGCGTGGGAAACCCAGCTTCTCCACTGAATCGCCCTGCTTTGGGACACGAACTCTGTTATGGGTGGTCTGGAGACCAGTCTGAAACTTGTTGACATTTGACAGTTTGGTTCTGCTAAAGTTGACAGGATTATTGTGCTCTTTAAGACGGTCAGCCTGTCCCAGAAAGCCCGAGCTCCTTATGGAGAATCAATTTGTGTGTGGTTTCTATTCAGAAGGCCTCAGCAGTTTAAGTTTCCTAAGCAAGTGATTAGTGGCATATTCAAGGTCTGATTCACTGGGACGTTTCTGTTCTGGAGGAGAAAGTCAGATCTTACTGCAACCTCAAAAACTTTACACTCTGCTCGTTTTGGTTCTGTGGCAGTAGGGGCTTCTGGAACCAGCCCACAGGAAGGTGCCTGTGTACCTGGCCTGGGAATGTATGCCCCCTGCAGCCTCTCCTGAGTGGTCTTTGAGAGCTAATGTTGAGGAGACTTGCTGTGTCTGCCTCTGAATATCATGTGTGCTATTATACCCTGGCAATACGCCAGGGATATGTGTGTGTGTGTGTGTGTGTGTGTGTGTGTGTGTTTTAAGTGGCCATTCATCTTGTCTGTAGAAGAAACCTCAGACTTTCTTCCCTCCTGACTCAGCCAGGTGGCACCCCCTGGAGACAAAGAAAGTGCAAAAGGGGAAGAGCTACACTTTGGGAACTCAAAACAGGACTTTTCTTTCTTGGCAAGTCTGTGAGTTTTCCCGTGGCCATGGCCACCTTCCTTGGGCCCACAGTTGGGAGCAGCAGATTGGCTTTTCTTACATCCACACGGACATGAAACGTACATGACATTTTAGGCTCCCGCTTAAGAAGTAGTCTATTTCAAGAGTCGCTGGCTGCAGGGAGTAAGAGGGCCTGGGACCCACTTGCTCTGCCATCCTAGGCAAGTCGCCTTGCTGCCTTCTCTGCATCACTAGCATGAGCATGAGTTTCCTCCCCAGGGCCCTAGGGCTCTGTGGGGAGGATAGAAGCGTGATATATGAGAAAGGGATTTGAAGGGGGTTGTGAGTGTAAGGTCATTTTGCATTTTTTTTTAGATTAGAAAATATAGTTTATTTAGAAAGAGAGAGAGAGAAAAAGAGGCAATTCACCTCCCCAAGGTAGGGGAGGGGGCCAAAGCCAGGCCACGTCAGAGTCTAGTAAGGCAATGGTCTGCCTTTGTTTTGCCGGCGTTCTAAGTGGTGAGGATTTCATGATGTACCCGGGCTCTTCACTCACACATGCCCACACACCTGTCTTAGTTAGTTAGGAGTTGTTTACATGGAGCAGAAGGTCATTCAGACTAGCATGTGTAGATTGGGTTAGACTCTCAGAATACAGTTGTTAATCACATGGGCATCTGGATTCAGGAAGTGGTGCTCATCTGGGATGCAGCGGGGCCGGAAGTGGAATTTCAGAAGCAGGTCCCTCTCTCACTCCTGGGGGCTGTGCACACTCTTTCATTTGCTTCTCTCGGTTCTCTGACTCTGGTGTTTTTCTTGTTGCCCCTTCTCTGTCCCCTACCCTCTATCAGATCTGTTTCTCTCTGCTTGTCCCTAGGCCAACAAGGCTACTCCTGTCTGCCCTTGACATGAGTCCTGTCCCCATCTCCACTGTCATCAATGCTTCTACCTTTCCTGCATCCTACCACACTTGGGAAGTGATCATTGCTGAAGGGATAAATGACCTGTGGGGATAAAGGGACACAGCAGGTGGCCACCAGAGGACCAGGACTTGGAGAGAGAAGAGACTCCAGCTGCTCCAAGGACTGAGAGGATCAGCATGGTGCCCTCCTGTCCTACTTGTCGCAGACTGTTTGGAAGCTGTGATCTTATTGCACTCATCTTTATATCCAATTTCTAGATTCTCTTAAGAGAGTATGATTGGCCTTGGATCAAGTGTCCACATGCACTGTGATCATGTGTGGCTGGAGACTGAAGCCCATAGACCAAGCGTGCCCCTAGGCTCACTGCTGCTGGCATGTGGGTGGGGCAGGGACTGACATCGCAGGCAGAAGATACCAAAGAGGAAGCCGGGTTGGGTACTTTCAGGTTCCTTTCCTCCCTTGAAGGCAGAGAACTTCAAGAACTTTGTCTTTTTTTTTTTAAACTGAGATGGTGTCTCATTATATTGCCCAGGCTGAATGCCTAGACTCAGGCAGTCCTCCCGCCTCAGCCTCCAGAGTAGCTGGGACTGCAGGTGTACACCACTACCACACCTGGCTTTAGAACTTTGTCCTAATCTCTCTAACCCCACACCATCTGGCACAAATACTTGGTAGGTTTTGGATGCTCAATAAATATCTATGATGAAAAACAACTAGGCACACACGTGTTTCGAACTGATGTTCTGCTGAGCAGCATCTTGATACCTGGCACTTGGCCTATCCAGAAAAACTCACTCGTCTCCCCACCCCCCGTGTTATGTCCTTAACTCTGCTTCACCCCATCTCTGTAGCACATCTAGCATCCGGGGGCATTCTTGCTGCTGTCCTCTTTCCCGTTACCTTCTAAAGCTTCAAATTGAATGAAGTTAACCAGTGAGGCAGGCCGCCTGTGTTTTTTCTCAGTGTGAGGCATTTGGAACCAATTGTGTGGTGGCCCCTTTGAGTTAGCTGTTTAGAAGTAAAACAACACACACTAACACTGCATTGTAAAAATGTCTTTCCGGCCAGAGTCTTGGACTTTTGTGTTTTAATGGAAACGCCCATCTAAATTTCCTGCTTAATTTTTTTCTTAATGGCCAGGCATTAACCTGGCAAGTGCAACTATTTAAAAAACTGTGCTTGTGTGAAGCAGCAGCAGTACCTTCTGGGGATAAGAAATTAACGTTCACTAATTGGAAATGAACTGTTGGTGGTTGACATCCTCTTGAGAGTGACAGGGACCCCAGAGAATCCCTGCTTAATTAATGGCGTTTCCTCTCGGATCCTTCACTCACCCTGTTTTATAATGACTTTATTTAGCAGAAAGAAGAGATGCGAGTTGATGTTTCTTGGAAGAATAGGGAAATGTAATACTTTGTTCTGTATTGACTCCTCTATATATTTCTACATTGGGTTTGTAGCTCTTTTTTTCCTTATTCTACATGAATCACTTGGATGCATAAATTCAAAGACATATGTTTGCGGCTCTTACACATCTGTCTTGAATTTCATCTTTTCCATCCTGTCTTCTACTTTCCAAACAATTTACCTCCCTCTCTCTTTCTCCCTGCTGTTACTTATTTCATTGTGCTGTGGAACCCTTTCATTTCTAAAGCTGGTCGAAGGGAACAAGGCAAGCCGCAGTCCATTTCTATATAAAGGCATCGTGGTACATGGCGGTCACCGTTTCTTAGTAGAGGACACAATTTCTTTTGTTCTGGACACAGCCAGTCCATGGCAGTGCGGCTGATGCTGTTTTTCAGAGCTGCCGAGGCGCCTGGCTTGCTGGGTTCTTGGTGAGGTGATGTCGTGCTGTGGTGAAGTAGTCCAGTCCAATTTATGGAGGGCTTTCACGTGCCAGGCTCTGTGCAGAACAGTCCCTTATGACTATCCTCTTTGATCTTTTTTTCCAGACTGGGAATTTCTCACATCATTGTAAATGTTTCCTTTCCTCTCCTTGTCATTTGGCTGGGGCTCAGTGGGGACTTCCTGAAGCAGGAAAGTGGTAACAAGAGGTTTATAACTGGGCACTCAGAAAGTTCTGCCAAGAAATGGAGCTTTCTATCCAGCCAAGGGAAAAAGTGGAGGGGAGGAAGCCCTGATGAAATAACAATCAAGTAGGAAATTGAAAAGGGTGCTCTGCTGAGTGCTAATGGCTCCACAGTGGAACAGGTATGGAAGGTGCCGAAATGATAAACGTCTCTGTCGTTCTCACAAACCACACTTCCTGCTCTTATTTTCATTTTGGAGAGCGGACATGGAAAAGCTCACCCGGCTGGCTTGTAATTTATTATAGCATTTGGGTTAGGAGGCGTTATGCAATCACATTCCTAATCTACTGGAAGCTGCAGAAAAGTTTCGAGATGATTTGCCCGATTTCATTTTTGGATAGCAGCTTTTTGAGTAGCTGTTTCGGAACCATGATGAATGTGTGAAAATGCAACATCAGCTTGCTTGTTTCTCATGCTGCATCAGTGGAGTCAAGTGTGAGGAGTTCGTAGCACACTCTTCATTGGCCTGAACATCATCATCATCATTTGTTGAGAACCTACCACGTGGAAGGCACTGATGACACAAAGCAGCATAAGATTTAGGCCCTGGAGGGACTCACCTGGGATGTGAGATCATCTTTTGATTTCGAGCCCTGCGAAGAAGATGACAGTAGGATTCTAGAAGGGTGGAATTCCCTCTTGCTGTTGACGTGGTGGATCCCTTCTCTTGTTTCCATAGTTTATGGAACCTACCTGTCTTTCTCATGGGAGCTTTTCACTGTGGTGCCTGGTCCTGGGGTTCTGTCGTGTGCAGGAAGTCCATGCTGGGCATGTCATTCAAGTGCTGAGATGAGCATTGGAACATCAGAGCTTGGAGCTCTAGGGTTATGGCTTGTCAGTCCACCCAGAACTGAGGGGGCTGATTGGGGGGACCCTGTTGTCCTGTCCTCGGGAACCTGCGCTAACACTGTCTCCTGGGGGAGGTTTATTTTCAGATAAAGACGTCTTCTTGGTATGGATACTTTTTTTTAATTTAAAAAAGCAAAACAAACTAGCAAAGAAACCTTGCTGGCATATTTTTTGCAAAGTCCTTTCATCAACTCTGGTCAGCTTCCAAATTTGATGGCCTTATGTATGTTACTGAGCTACAAGGGATTGATTAGCTGTGGTAAATTGGTAGCGTCTGCTACCTTCCAGCTAAGAAGGGGGGTTGGGTAGGAGATATGACTGGCTTGGCAAGCATATTCCTTCAGCAGATTCCCCAAATCTACAGGGAAGGGCACTTTTCCTTCGACGTAGTCCTTATTCCCACACATCCTTTCTTTCCTCTTCTTTTGTTTTAACCTGATGGGCTCTATAAAGATCTGGTTCCGAATTTGTTTCTCTTTGCTTAAACTGGGTGGTGGCATGTCTCACAAAAAAAGGCTACAGGTCAAGGTCCCAGTGTCCAAGTAAAACTGCACCACTCAGAATGACCGTGGGCAAAGTTAAAGCCTTTCCCGATACTGTTAGCAGAGGGATCCACAATGACACAAGCCACGGAAGCCCTATGCCCCCTAGAAGTGGCTGCCTTTGGAGCTGGGACACGGCCTTTCCAATTCCAGACCAGTGCTGGTTCCCTGTCTCCCTCTCATCTACAAACTCCCAGCCACTTCCTTAGATCTTCTCTCTTTAGAGCATATGGCCCTGGCCTGTTATTACCAGCCACCCCCTCGGCTGTTCCAAACCACTCTGCCCAGCGGAGGCTTTTCTACCAGATGGGGCTTTAGGAAATCCCTTCTGTCAGCTTGGGAGAACGGCAGCTCGGGGAAACGGAGCAGCCTTTCCCTCCGTCTGTGGTGTCGGCCCGAAGGAACCTGGCAGCCATATGCTGCTTTATACTCCCAGCTAACTGCTCATCTCCCGTCTTGCAGAGCCATTAGGGCAGGAAGTTGTATGGCATAGTAAATGAACCTCCTTAATTGGTGTTACAAATGAGATCGAGTTCCATGTGTCAGGGAACCTGGCTCTCCACGCCAGCCGTGGACTACAGTAATTAAATAGTTTGCATTTCGGCACTTTTGAAAGAGTGGGAAGAAAACATTGACACATTTGTCTTTTTATTTGTGGGCATCGTTTTTGATCTCATTAGCTGCTGTTGACAGAAGCCAGTCTGGGGTGCAGTTTTCTGGAAGGAAGTCTAGCAGCCAAGTTGCTTGGGGAGTGACTCCTGGAAAGGAGGAAGAGGCAGGTGAGGATGTGTTTTAGGTGCCTCTGGTCAGTGTCTTTGATGCGGTTGCACATGGGACGTGGCCCCTTTCCCATGTTCACCCTTGATCCTCACCAGCGACCTGCTGTGGCCTTTGCCACCGGGACCACACAACTGCAGCCCCCTGCCAGTGCTAGCAGCTAGACCCAGGCTCCAGGCCACGTGTGGCGCAGTTTTTGTCTTTTTTAACTTTTACCTGTGTGGCCACCATCAGCCCCTTGTGCCTCTAGATGTTGTGATTGGAACTGGGGACCATATCTGAGCTGAGTCCAGCCACTCCCCCATGCAGGAAAGACCTACAGACTAATGCTAGTCCAGAAAGTGTCTTTCTTTCTGTGATGAAGTGAGGGGTTTAACTGGAAGGATTTAGAATGGGTTTCATTGGAAGGATTGCTGTTTGTGCTTTTGCCCCACCCAGAGCCATTGCTGGGGAAGTAGAGACTCCTGGGCAGTCCCTTTGTCAGAGCTGATCTGCTTAACCTCTGGCAGAAAGTCCCTTGTAAAATATAAGGGGAGACCTCCAAAAAACTGGAATTATCTTTTGGAGGGTAGGTCTCCAACAGTACGGGCTTCCTCCACTAAGTTAGTGTTCCGGGAGCCCATTGGCATCAGTGTACCAGCTAGCGTTGTTGTGAGAGGCTGTGTTCAGCTTCAGTGATTTTTTTTTTTCCCCATTTCATGATGGGTGACTTACGAATGTACCTGCCCACACCAGACTGAGTTTTCAGCAGTTTTTGACCAAAAAATGGCATCTCCCCCGTGCCCCATCCTCCCTATTCACCAGATCTCACCCCGAGTGAATTTTTTTTCTTGTTCTCCCGAATGAAAAAAAGTAGTCCTCAAAGGGAAACATTTTGCAGATGTGGAAGAGGTGAAACAAAAAATGGCAGAAGCACCAAAAGGTATCAAAGTTCACAAGTTCAAAGACTGATTTGAGCAGTGGAAAAAGCATCTTGATAGGTATGTTGCATTGAATGGAGAATACTCTGAAGGTGACTGAAGTTTAAACATGTAAGAATAAACACACAATTTTTTTATAAGTAAATTTCCAGTTTTGGGGGGTCTTTCCTTGTATTCTACAGTGTTTGTGTGGGTTACTCTGGGTCCCAGCCCTGGCAGTGACTGGCAGTGCTATGGTGTTTTTAATCACCGTAGTTAATATTGCTCTTTAAGTGCTCCTGCAGTGTCAGGACCACATGCAGAGCCATTGCCCTTTCTGATATAAAATCTGGAAGGGCCTGCCTTAGGCGTATATGCATGTGAGTGCTAACTGTGTGCCAAGGATGTTTCTAGGCACTTCCTACATATCTGTCCTCACAGGAGGATAAGGACCAGAGGAGGTAACCCTAGGAAGTAAGGACCAGAGTGAGGCATGGGGAGGCTAAGTAATTTGCCAAAGGTGACAGAGCCAGGTCCAAACACAGGCCATCTGTCCCCAGAGCTTGTGCTATTGCCCCTGCACTCTGCTTCCCGCCTCTGTGCTATGGAGGACTGAGGGCTGCCAACACACAGTGGTCCCCCCGGAGAAGGGCTTGAGGGGTGGTGGTTGTGATGTGTTCACCCTAAGAGAAGCATGGTGCAGCCCTCTATCCTGGGAACCGTCAGTGTATTTCTTGCCCTTTCTGCTCTTTTCTCCTGGCAGTTGGCACAGTCTGCTTTATGTTATGTCTATGTGGACTTGGTTGTAGCGCCACTTTTTTTTTTTTTAAATCATCTGCACTTTGGAGCAGAAAGTTAGGGTGGACGCAGAGCTTGCTCCAAACGTGTGGTGGAAGGCTGGCCTGCTGATGAGAGCAGGCATCTCTTGGGTAAAGAGGGAAAAGGAGGAAGCAGCTTATCATATTTTCTGCCTCGCATACTAGCAGCAAAGAGGGGCTCTTAGGACTTAAGAAGCCCCCCACACCCGGCTGAGGGTAGCAGATGTTTACTCTGTAGGATTGACTCCTGGTCCCTCCATCTGGAGGCATCCCAATTGATACAAGGTTCAAGAAGTCATTTCCTCCATGCTCCCTCCACCAGAATGGGAACTCATACCTGGCACAGGTGCTAAGCAGGGGCTGAAAGGGACTCATGTTTTTTCACTTAGGGTGGAGGAGAAATGGCAGTATTCTCTGGAGGCATCCTCCTCATTATTTCTAATACCTTCTTCATTATTTCTAACAATTACTGTGAACCAAGCAATATCCTAAGTGTTGTACATATGCCGTGTGGGGGGGGGGGGGGATGCCAAAAAATGTATACACATTTTAAGAGATGTTATCTATGTCTTGCTTTTAGTTTGCTGTAAGCACAAGCGTCTGGATGCTGATGGTAACCACTTTGAGCGCCTCTTGTAATTGCAGAAGTCAAA